>JAQQSW010000265.1:0-19519 GCA_028646575.1 Pseudocheirus occidentalis
TCCAAGTCAACAGGGGAAATCATACCTTCTCAACAATGGACAGAGTTCATACCTTCTATACTTAGCCCTAAGTTACTATGTGCTACTTAGCCCTAAGTATCTGATCTATTTAGCCCTAAGTATCTAATAAACTGATTACTATTAAACAAGGTCATTCATGAAGTGTTATATACCTGACCCTTTTCCTGTTTTAAAAATTGGAATAATTTTTGTCTTTCTTGGGTTCTATGACAAGTCTTGCTCCCATTTGCCATGATCTTTCTAAGATCACTGTATATACATATATGTGTGTATATGTATTTATGTCTGTGTGTATATGTTTGGGTACCATACATATGTGTGTGGTTTAAGTTTTTATTTCCTAATAATAATTATAGATAGATAGATAGATAGATAGATAGATAGATAGATAGATAGATATATCTCATATTATATGGGTCATAAATGCAATAGTTGATCCGTTGAGTTCAGAGTACATCTCTTGACACATTCTCCTGGACCACCTCCTTAGGGGTGGTAATAATCATCAAATTAAGTACAGAAGGGTCAGATAATAAAATCTGGATATGCAAATGTAACAAATACAAAATAGTTTCCCAGACCTAGTATGGCCTATATAACATTTTATTATCTTCAACCTATACAACATTTTTGTGTACTTTTTCATGTTCATGAGCTCCGTCTTCTAAGCCCTATTCATCCATGGTGAACTAGTTAAGCTTGATAATGGTCTCATTTAATCCTACTCAATGTATAACAACTTTTTCTCATGCCAACTGCTTTGTCTCCTACAAGTTGCCTCTACCTTTTGGCCCTCTCTTCTGATTGGTGAGTCCCCAGCATCCATGGACCACCACGTCTAGAGGTATGAGGCCAGGCATTCTCATTTCCTTCCCAACTCCATGTCTTACCCTCCATACTTCTCCACCTCCTCCCTTTTTCCGAGTTCCCTTTTATCTTTTGTATTCCTTTATTTAAATAGGTATTTATGTATTTAAATAAGGCAAGTACTTTTTTTGCCTGTATTTACTATCCCCAGTGACTGACATAACACAGTGACTGACCATAGTAAGTGTATTATCCTTCTATCCTCTGAAGACATACTTGGAAGCAGGGGGCAGCATATATAGTACATATCATATACAAACAAGGTACACAAATAAAGTCATGTAAGATAAAAGCTTTAACAATGGAGGAAGATCAGAGAAAGAATGAAATTTCCCTAGTTATGTACGGTATGACTGCTATTTCACTGCTAGGTTTCTGATTCTGAATAAAAGACCTCTCACCAACTTGCTAAGTTTCTGCCATATAAGTGAGTTACTTTTGAAGGCCAGAAGGATTTCTCTTATTAGGAGTTATATTTTCCTCTGAAACCCGCAATTCTCAAAGAACAGCTAAAATCCCAAGACCATTTATTGTTCATTCTATAGACCAACAGTAAGTGATGATGAAAGCACCTAGCACAGGGCCAGGCTAAACCCTTCCTTCAATCCAGTATCCAGATTCCATTACCCCACTCCTTCTAGCAGAAATCTTATATGGGTAAAATATAAAATATATTGTTGCACTTTTTAAAGTAAAGACAAAAATTCACAGCACACTACAGGGATAATCCATTGATCTTTGAAATGAATTTTCTACATATTGGATAGAGGGAAGTGCTTTTTGAAAAGTCTTAGAAAACATGGAGGTATGATGACCACAGAAGACCCTTACAATCTGTAAGTTATTATTTTTTTTAGGGCAGAGTTATGGTTCGCCAATTTTGGTCCAGTTCTTCAAGTTTCCTCCAGCTGAATTTTGGTCCTGCTCCTCAAGCTAAAATTCTGTTAAGTTGCCATTAAACAAGGAATATTTTTCATTTTTACCTGATTTTGGAGACTCTCTAAACCAGAATTGAAATGTAGGAGGCTATGGAAGGAAGAGAAGGAGAAAAAGGAAGAACTGAAGAAAAAAGACAAGGAAGAGGAAAAGGGGAGATGCCATGAAACTGGGATTCTAGTAATAGAATTTAATCTCTGGAACAGGCTCCAGAGGTTATCCATGTCCTGTAAGACCATGCTATAAGGATTAGGACACTATAGCTTGTTCCCACCAAAAAAAAATACATAAATAAATATCTTGCCCCTTGAGAAACAGGACTTCCTTGGCCTTTTCATTCATTCTTTTATATTCAAGGAATAAAGAGTAGAGTCTCTAACATTGAGAGTTTCAAAGGCTGGGGAGATAAACCATAGGAATTCATAAATCCAAAAATCCATGCCCGTGTTATTGGAGCAACATTGAGGACTCTAGGATCAATTATCTTGCTATTGTCAGGATTCCAGCCAAGCAGACGCCAGCACTGGTGCTGCCTTTGGACATGAACTTTGTGGGACAAGTGGCATATAGAAAATGAGCTAAATTGAGCCTATCCAGTATTCACTCAATAAATATTTGTTAAGTATCTTCTGTCTGTCAGACAGGCAACTAGGTGGCACAGTGGGTAGAGTCCTGTCCCTGGAGTCAGAAAAACTCATCTTCCTGAGTTCAAATCTGGCCTCAGGCACTTAGTAGCTGTGTGACCATGGGCAAGTCACTCAACTCTGTTTGCTTCAGTTTCCTCATCTGTAAAATGAGCTGGAGAGGGACATGGCTAACCAATCCCATAGCTTTGCCAAGAAAACCCCAAATGGGGTAAGAAAAAATTGGACCCAACTGAAAATGACTGAACAACTACAATACCATGTACAATACAATGTAGGCATTGTGCCAAATACTGGAGATCTGAAAAGAATCAAAAGACAGCCCTTGCCCTCAATGATCTTACAGTCTAGTGGAAACAACAAGCAACAGGTATTTACAAACTAGCTATATATAGGATGAATAGGAAATAAGTAACAGAGACAAAGTCCTCAAATTAAGAGAAGTTAGGAAGAGCTTCCTGTAGAAGATAAAATTTTAGTTGGAACTTAACAGAAGTCAATATTGCCCTTTCCCAGATTACAATAAAGTAGGGGCACAAAGCGTTGAAGAAAAATATCTGCATCTTCTTTAATTTTTTTTTTTGCTATGTATTTGAAGTCAATGTTGTTTTATCAAAGTTATTTGATGTAAGTGGTTTAATGAAAGCAGGCTGGTAGCATCAGGCCCCTAAAATAGGGAAAACACAACTGAGGGGGCTCAAACTGGTAACAGTGGAGAAGAGACAAGTGTCCCTTGGAGAAGAGTAGGCAAAGGGTACTCTAGAAATCCCTGTTCATGTCTACCTGCAATATATACAGAAAGATCTTTCTGGACAACAATCCACATGGGCACAACACACCGCAGACTATTACAGTTGATTTCTTATTTCCAGTGGAAGAACACTTTATGTAGAACATTTGAGATCATAGTTTCTTTCCATTCTTCCAAAGGTCATGGTCCCAAACCCACCCAGAACTTAAATTATAAAATTTAACGAAGTTTAGTCACTCATTTCCCCCAATAACTAGGCTGTTAATTTCATGGGGCATAGTCTAGAAAGTTACTGACACACACAGACAATAGCCACTAAACACAGATGGATGTGGATCTTTGATGGGGATTAGTGGAATGAGTTCTCTTCAGGGGATACAGCAGCATCCTTTATTCCAACACACTTCTAATCAGTGTTTGACAGAAGCAATTACATCCCTTGTGAGTTCCAAGACAGTCCTCAAATAATTTGGAGAAATCCATTACAAAAACTTTTAAACTAGTCCCCAAACAAAATGGACAGTACATTGCTGTAATGGCGTGTATTTAGCAAGTTGAATTTACATCTAGTTGGGTCAAACCCTAGCTAAGAAACACCAATGAAAATCTAGATGCCAAGTAAGCATGGTTCTCCTTTCTCATGGAAAATATAACCCATAGGCCAATCACATGTTGACACAGTTGCTACACAAAAGAAAATTTGAACAAGAGGCTGAGCTTATATTCACTATTGTGAATCATGTGTAGACATTATGTCTTTGGTCTGTCAAATACTGATGTGGGGATGAGGTGAACAGCAGCTGTCCCTTATAGCCTGGTGGTTTATGATATTTGATTCTTGAGGGTTTTTTTGTTTGTTTTGTTTTGAGTTAATTTGTTTTTCCTTACTGTGGTAAATTAAATAAAAAAGCACTTATTAAATATGTTTTATATTTGAAACCTCAGAGTCATACTTGACTCATCACTCTCCCTCATTCCAAAAATCCAGCTCCTTCAACCTCTACTCAGGCTTCTAGGCCTTATCCCTAGAGAGCAAGTTAATATTTCTCCTCTCAGGGTTTTAGGGGTAACCCAGAGGGTTGCTTGAGTTTCAAGTGTTGTTGTTTATAAACACACCCATTTAGGATAGGAATTTATAGTTAAAGTATAGTGATAACAATAGTTGAAACCAACCCACCGACCCCCTATAGAGGAGTATATTCTCCCCTTGTACACACAGACTCCCTAAGAAGAGTATACTCAAAGTACAAAGATAGAACAGTCTTTATTCGTTTCTCTTCCTGGAATCATCATGAGGCTCCTTTTCTGTGTAGCCCTCAGATGGGTTAAGTGGATCAATGTCTTTTGAGAAAATGTAACACCCATACGGACTGATTTTCTACCTCTATTCTCTGTTGTTTGCCACTACTACTGTAGAACACTCTGCTGCTGACTGTTCATCACCCAGGATTTCTGAGGGATGTTCCTGTCACCTGAGTACTCTCTTCTTAGATTATTCATTCATTGAAGATCAGGACAGAATAAAGACAAAAGAGACAAAAGTAATATGTGATCATGGGCACATGATGAGCAGAAGACAGGGCAGAATTCCTTCTCCCTACCTGGCACCTCCTAGTAGTTGTGTGTCACTGGCCACCTTGAAAGTAAGAATCAAAAAGGGCCAACACATAGAGTTAGATATGTATATGCAAACATACATACATACATGTGTGTCTGTGTTTTATATATATATATATATATAATATACATACAGAAATACACACATGTACACATACACTTAGGTCTGGCTCAGATAAGTGCATGTTGAAGTAGAGATTTTGAGAAAATGCCTGAGTCTGGAAAAGTAAACTCATAACTCTGAACCACGACCATCACCTTTATTTTTTTTTTTAACATGAAGACTTATGTTTACAGACTTCTCCTTTTAAGTTTTTGGAGCTTGGTAAAATAAGCATCTAGTCCAAGAGGTCTATTGTAGCACGGCATGTAAATTAATCACATTCTAAATATAAATTCCTATTGAATGTTCAAATGTTTAAAAACCCGAGGAGTCCACATAAAATAGGGTTGCAAATTTTATGGTAAGGTACAATATTCATCATCATCTTGAAAATAGATTCTAGGATTCATAATGATGAAAAGAAAAACTTCACTTTTGAATATTTTATTTACTTGAGGAGTTACACAGAGAGACTCCAACTTTGCCATTTTTTTTAAGATTCATTCTTTTTTTCTACTTCTAGATTAGAGAGAGAAACAGACACACCAACCTTATTACATATAATGACAAAGTCAGACTGTGCCAGAAGGTGACCTCGTGCAGAATTATTCCTCCAATATTCATTTATTATATTCAGATTTTTGTCAGCATCAGCAAATGCATTCTAATTTATTTATACATGACAGAGTGTTACTCATTGACAGCCTGTTTAGAAGTCTAAATGTATTCTCAGGTAAAACATCTGAACTCACAAAAAATTTTAATTACTCCAGGAAGGAAAAAAATTTTAAAAAGTATTTTCAACTTAGTCTAGGGAGTTGACAAGACGTCTAACTAATCCAAGTATGAAATATTTATATGTAGATCGCATCATCAAATAAAAATGAAAAGCTTTCTAGAATGTACAAGACTACTTGGGGGAAAAAGAAGGAACATGGTTCTGTGTGTGTTTTTTTCTTCTTGAAATAAAAAATAGAAAATTTTAAACAAAATTAAATCTAAGCATCAAGGTATGAATTTAATGAATAGCAGGCAACATTTATCAAATACCTACTGAATGCAAGGTACAATGTTAGGCCTTGAGACGCATAGTATAGTGAAATGGTAAAAGTTCTGGATTTTAGAGTCAGAATATCTGGATTCAAATTCCAACTTTACCATTTACAACATTCAGGTCACTTAACTTTTCTGGGCCTAAGTTGCCCCATCTAGATGGTCTTTAGCAACCATTCCATCTAAGATTATATAAGAAATGAAGGTTATTAAAGAAATAGGACTCTTCCAAATGGAGCTTATAGTCAAGTAAGGTATGGTTAATACAATGAATGACAGAATCAGAATCCTCCAGTTCCCAGAAATCACCACACACTTGAAGAAATGAGTCAGATCTAACAAAACAATTGTTTTGCAGTGAGAATAAAAATAAAGTTCTATACCCAGGTTCAAAAAATTCAAATACACAAATATAGAATGGAGGAGGATTGGTTAGATTCTTTAAGTTACCTTATGAAGGGACCAGCCATCCACATCAGGTACCACCTAACTGCCACCCAGAAAGCAGAAAGGCTGAAGCAGAAAGGCACTCAAAGGGATCAAACTACAAAATGACCTTGACAACCATCTCTACTCAGACCCTGATGGAAACAGCCTAGGACTCTCAACCCAAGAACCTTGAAAATTGCAGTGTCCCCCAACCTGTCTGATCTTTTTTGAAACCAGATTCTTAAATACCATTGAGGTGAAAAATCACTATGGAGAAGGGGTCCACTTTCCTCATCCGCAAAACCAAATGTTGACCAATTGCCACACACAATCAGATAGGCACAGGAGCCCAGGAATGGCAGTTCTTCCACACCACTGATCTCATGTCCAGCCAAGTTCTCACATCCATCATCCAGGAAGATGACTTTTATGGAGAAAGAGTCAGCCATGTGGACCAGTTGCCAATCTAGGGCCACCCAGATGGCAGGTGAGCTGGTAAAGTTGGCACTCTGAGACATCAAGGCATTCTGAGGGAGAGATGACAGGCAGCATGTGCCAATCAAGTTAAACCACCACCACCATCTTGATCATCATCCTCCCCTCAGACCTTGATGGAAACTGCTCATGGTCCTGAACCTAATAGCCTTGGGAACAGCAACACTTCCAACCCAGGGTCTGCAACCTTTATCCTGGGAAGCAACCCCTGAAACGCAATCTAACAACTGCCCCTTCAAGGTCATAACCACATCTTTTGAAGACCCTCAAAACAAAATTTTTGTCAACAATGTCCTGGGTAAAATTGAACCAGAAATCAATATCCAAAATGGACATGATTTTATCAGTGGAAATGACATTTTAAAAAGGCCTTATTATCGGCTTTGCTTGTTATAGACTTAAGACCTTTCCAACTGACTAAACAGCTGACACCTTTTACATGTATTGTTGACCCCATTAGAATCAAGGGTCATTTCACTTTTCTATTTGTATTCCAAACACTAAGCATGGTGCTCTGTATGTAGTAAGCACTTAAATAAACACTCCATTTATTTGTTCATTAATGATAGTTTATTTTAAAAATTTATTTTAACCAACTACAATTTTGATATAATTCAAGAATATGACATAATGGTGTAATGATACTGAGATTTAAAGATCTTCCATGCCTTTTGAATTTGCTGACATATCAGGAAGGGGTGGAGTAAGAGAACACTGGAACCAGCCTACCATCCCTGCTGGTGACTGGAAGCAGTGGCAGCAGCGCCAACTCCTTTTTCTTTGAGCCAGTCAGAATCTCTGCTAAGGACACTTGCTGAGGACTGCCAGGGAAGAGAACTGAAGAGGGGTAGGAGCTGCTGGACACAAGGCTGCCTGAACGCTGAGCAATTGCCGTGAGTGAAGAGAGGAGGACCTTTGCCTGAGGTCGCCTGTCCTGTTTTGAAGGCTTGAGAATGTGGGTATTTACTACTTTAACTACATGCGCCAACTAAATAACTACTGTGTTGGCTTTGACTTTCTGGTTTGGGAACTCAGTCTTCTGGTACTTGAATAAATGCTCTGACTATACTTCTCATGTAGAGAGCTTGTTACATTTTGTGATTAATAACCATATCAGCATACTAATAATTACTGTAGGCTTTGTGAATGCTGCATTGCTGATATAAATGGCTCCACCCCACCTAAAATACTTTATTTCATCATTTCAGGTTTCTCTGATTTTATTGTGGCAGCCCTTTCACCAATTCAAATTCCAACTTCTCTGTAACTTTGAAGATTGCCTTTTAAAGTTGTTGTGCCCAGAACTTTAATCACCTTACAGACCCCTTGGGGATGAATCTCTCCAAACTTAGCAAGGCAGATTCTTAAGTGAAAAACAACCCATCATTGGGCCAATTGTCAAAACCTCCCTAGCTTTGTAGGACCTTTCAGTCACTGAATTAATAAAGAAATATGTATTAAGTGTACAGCAATTGTACTATGACTTACTCTCCCCAAACCAGGCTGCTACATCTTGACCTCAGGGTATAAAGGTAATTTATGGGTATGTGAAGTATCTGTTCTATAAAACAATTGGTTCAAGACCCCTCCATTCATGTTTCCCCAGTTTTAGCGTTCACTGATTAGTATCCCAGTTCAATGTATACACTTAATCATACATGATTTTTTAAAATTTACTTCAAAGGTATAGCAAGAACAAATGAATAGACATTTCTCCCAACACTTTGGAGACATCTGCTCCACTATTACACCTCAAACTCTCAAGGAATAGGTTCTTAACTTAGCTGATTTCCTACATAGGATTAGTACCACAAGTTTCCCATCCAAATGTGATCTAACTATAGAAGTATTTGTTCAGCCTCTCATAGGATGGAATCCCAAGTTTACTTCTTTCTCCTTGAGCCATTGATGCTAGACTAACTCTAAAATCCAGATTTTAGATCACTGAGATTTTGGAGCAACTTCCTAAATTTTTGAACTTTCAAGGTAAAAGGAATCAGTTTCTTTTACCTAAGGCCAAGTACCTAGACCTGTTTTTTGGAGCCATGATCTTTTGATGGGGAGATGCCTCCAAGGCCTCTCCTTCACAGCAAGGTCTCTTCCTAGATGCCAAGAGTCAAAGAGTCACCATACGTAGTACAGAGAGCTGGACAAAGCTAACTCATTCCTTTCTGAAGTCACCTCAGTTCTGGCTAAGGAGCCAATCTAAAAAAGCCCAACCACTTTTGGTCTTTACAGAATATCTACACATACCCCTCAGTTATTATAAGGTGATTTTATGACATGTCATCATAATTTTTCCAGAAGCAGGCCTCCCAGTTGACGAGGGAATTGCATCAGTTAAACAAGCTGACAGAGTCAGTATTTGAGACAAAGCCTGGGTACACTTCCCGCTCATGTTTGCAAAAAGGAAAATAAATGTTGTCCTTGGCAAATTATCAGGGGTTCATTATGTGTTCAACACATTGTCCATGTCTCTACTCTGTAATATTCTTTTGGGATCTCTGGGGACCAATAACCATGGTATTTTCATGTGCTTCCCCAGTGCCACACAGAAAAGAGTCTCAAAACACTCAATATGGTATAATCTTATCCAGTCCCATATGCATAGTAAAAAAAGAGCCTTTACCTCCAAGTCCAAATTCTGCAAATTCAACAAACAAGGGACATGTCAAAGGTTACAACTTTATTAGTGCTTGAATGACCTTCCACAACCCAATAGGGGGGAAAAGGCCAAAAAAAAAAAATGGTTTCTTGGCTCGTAGGGAAACATGGTTGCTACAGAACTTTTAGAGTTTGCCAGACCACATGGTGTGCTCCCTGAAGGAACTTAGAACCTAGAGTCAACCATTTGTTACTCCTCACACTTAGGCAAGAAACCAAATAAACTTGGATTGGTGCCTGAATACAGGAGCTGAGTCTCAGGGGATTGTGGGGTGCTTCTCTCTCTCTTTACTGTCAGGGACCTTTCCTTTCTGCTCAAAACTCACACAGTACTAGTAGCCTGAAGAATCAGGAAAAGATGTGTAGAAGATAGAGAATGGAAGCTGAAACTTGAAGAACATTGGCAGTTCTGAGAGGCTAAAGCAAAGATGAAGCACACTACAGCCATGGGGACCAGCCTAAAGGGAAATGGAAGTTTATGGATGAAGAGGTAGGAGGTCAATTTGACTGGATCTTACCTTAGGCTGTGAAGGGAAACAATGAGTAATGAGGCTGGAAAGGTAGGCTAGAGTCTAGTTGTGAAAGGTTTTAAATGTTCAACAAATTAGATTGTATTTGATCCTAGAAGTAATAAGGAACCAACAGACTTTATTGAGGAGGGATCTGCAATGGTCATATCTGTGTTTTAGGGAAATCACTTTTGGAAACTGTGTAAAGGGTGAATGGAATGGTAGCTGGCATGACTGTTTTTCCATTTGTATTCTCAACACTTAGCACAGTGCTTTGCACATAGGAAAAACTCAATTAATACTTTTTTTTCATTCATTTATTTTTAAGCAAGAAATCTGAGAACAGTGTGAATTATTCTGAGTGAAAGAGGGTACAGGCTATTGAAGTTTTTTAGCAAGTGCTAAGAAAGACCTATGCTAAAAACATGAAAAGAAAAAGAGAAGACAAATGCAAAATAAATTACAGAGGCAGAATTAATAGGTCTTGGTAACTTGGTAACTTTGATAGGACTTGGTAATGTTATGCAGAGAATAAGAGTGAGCTGAGACCTGGGTTTAAGGTAAATTTAGGTGTGGATTTATTGATCAAGCACAACTACCTGGAGTGTAAACTCAAATCAGGCAGTCCCTATTGGATTTTACAGGCTTGATTACATAGGCCAAAACTGCAAACCACAACCAGGGAGGCGCTAGCAAAGGCCATTAAGACAGAAGCGAAAAAGAGCAGTGATTGGTTAGCTCTTATAGTTCAGAGCTAATTTGGGAATATAGTGTAAGGGTACAAGGGTGCAATCTCTGGTGACTCAAGTGTCCCTGGAAAGAACAGGGGTAGTCAGCTCTTTCCAGAGCAGGGTAGTGGGTCATGGGGTATGGAGGGAACTGGAAAGTCCCAGAATAGACCAGGGTCATATTCTGGGCAGAGGGTGTGGGGATCCCGTTTGGTGGAACAGGACAGGGTCTCTATGCTGTGCCATAACTGTGAGTTGCACTTTGTACACTCATAATGATTCAAGGAAAAAAAAATATATATATATATATATAAAATAATGGGAAGGAGGGAACAGGGAACTAAGCCTTGAGCAATATGCCCAGACATGCCTTAAACAGTTTCAAGCTATTACATAATATAGGATAGGGACAAAAGCAAAAACAAAAGGGGCTTAATGGTGTGGCACAGATGGGTCACAAATCAGGTGGTGGGCAGGTGACCTGGGATTCGTATTACGGTACAACAATAACTGATGGAAAGTTAGAGGGAAGAGAGGGGAAAGATTTAGACATAATACCAAGGTACTGGATGTGAAAGATAAGGTCAATGATGGTGCCTTTAGCAGAATAATGAAGTCATAAGAAGACACTTTTTTTGAGGGAAATATCCTAAGTTCAAGTGTGGACACATATCTGACATGAGACACACGATTAAAGCTATCCTTCAGGAGGTTTGTTGTAAGATTGGACCTGGCAGTCTTGAGACTATCATGACAGTTTCCACTTAAAGGAGTCTGTAGCTTATAGAATCTATTCATAGAAACCATTATTATGAGTGTAGACCTGATGGTTCAGAGATCATCATAATAGTATCTCCTTAAAGGAGGCTGTAAGCTTGCAGAACATATTCATGAAACAATACTGACAATACCATTTTTTGGTACAGCTATGTCTTCCAAAATGTTGTCTACCACCAAATCAATAGATTTGTCAATAGATTAAGTCATAAAGTCAATCTATTGACAAACATAGACTAGGACACTGTGAACCCAATTGAAGAAAGCAGGAGTCCGTAGGAGAATCCTACATCCTCCCAAGAGGGACTGTCTCTCTTATATCAGAAGACTGTCACAAAACAATTTGCACAGTCAGCAGGGTCTCAAAACACAGAAATGCAGATTCATGTATCCTTGATGCTCAGAGCAGACTAAACCTGGGAGCCGTCACTGCACTTTCTAATTGAAAAAATTAAAAAGACTCAAAGAAAAGAAGAAACACACAGTTGATCCTTATACAATATTGCTGTTAGTGAATACAGTGCTCTCCTGGTTTTGCTCATTTCACTTCACGTCAGATCATGTAAATCTTTCAAGTTTTGTTTTCTGAAGTCAGCCTGCTCATCATTTCTTATGGCCCAATTGTATTCCATTACAATCATACACCACAACTTGTTAGGTCATTTCCCAACTGATGAACATCCCCTCAATTTATAATTCTTTGCTACCACTCAAAGAGTTTTTATAAATACTTTTGTACAAATATATAATTTTCCCTTTTTAAAATATCTTTGAGATATAGAACTAGTAGTGGTATTATTGGATTAAAGGATATGCATGGTTTTATAACACTTTGGGCATAATTGCAAATTGCTCTCCAGAATGGCTGGATCAGTTCACAACTCAACCAACAACGCATTAGTATTCCAGTTTGTCCACATCCTACCCAACATTTGTCATTTTCCTTTTCTGTCATATTAGGAAATCTGATAGGTGTGAGGTGGGACCCCAGAGTTGTTTTAATTTTTTTATCTCAAATCAATAGTGATCTAGAATAATGCCTAAGAAAAAGAAAAGCAACAAGACCATTGACTTTAACAATTAGGAAGCTAAAGGTGTCTATTATGAGAGTAAATTTAAGAAAATAATATTCATCTTCATAGACTTCTCTCTGATAGTGTTCTCTCTCCCAAATAGCTTGCTTCTAACTACTTTGCATTTATTCTCTTTATCTTTATTCTATATCTTTACTTGTCTTGTTCAAATATAAGTCCCCTAGACAAAGAGTTGTTTCATTTATCTTTTTTTAAAAATTTGTTTCCTGTAACTGAACATGAATATTTGTTGACTGATTGGACTGAATGACAGGAATACAAACTGGATATTAAAGAAGTGATGGCTAAGGAGAAAGTAGGCAGTGGGAAAGTGGAAACACCAGGCGTAGACAATGTCCACCACAATGTTAACGGCAAGTTTGGGTGTGAAAGGGAGAGGAAAAAGGGAAACCTAGATAAATGGAGTAAGATCAAATGAAGGTTTTTGTTTTACTTTTTGTTTTTGTAAAACTGAGGAAAAGACGACAGAGTAGTGATAGGGGATTGCTAGAGAAGCATCCTGGGGGAGGAAGAAGATGGGATGAAGGCCATAGTAAGAGGCATTATCGATCAGCATTGGCAAGGATGGAATGGAAGGGAACAGAAGATCAGACTAAGACATTTTGAGGAGTGGAGGGAGCTAAGTCACATGACCTCAGTCTTCTCAGTGAAATAGAAGGCCAAGTCATTTGCTATAAATGTGGCTGCTGGTAATATAGTTGGTGGCTTGAGGAGGGAGAGAACAGACTTAAGCCATTTCTCTAAGGAATATAATTAAGTCAATAAAATCAGAGTGGGATTGCCATATAGCACTGAGAGGCTAGCTGAGGTTTAAAAGTATAGATTCCTGACAAATTGTTCTCCCTGTTCAAACCTCCATGGATTTGTAAGCTTGAATTTTCCACATTTTATTTGCCAAAAATAAAATCTAACTCTATTAAAACTTCTGAACACAAGCATTATCCAGAAATTAATTTTTTAAATGTGTGAAACAACTTTTAAAGAAATCATATGTGCGTTTTTTTTCTTTCTCATAATCCCTTCTTTTTTTTACTTTTAATTTGACTTTCACTCACCAGGAAGTATGGTGTCTTATACATAGTAGGTGCTCAAAAAATAGTTGTTGATTGAATGACTCATAAATTGTAGTTAAAACACAGAACTGGCTGGTTTGTGCTCAAACTTTGGGCTAGCTCAGCATCTAAGTGTTACTTTTCTCTCTTTCAAAGGCTAATTGTCTTCTTTGCCTCATTCAGCCACATTCTATTTGCTCTGCCTAAGTGGATCAAGCTAATTGAAGGGAAGCTATTAGTTTGCTTTTTCAATCTCACTTCACTTAGGGCCCCAGTTCCCTTTTTCAGCACCAAGAAGAATAGCAAAAGAATCCAGAGTTATTTCCCCAAACACCTGGGGAAAAGTGAAGTAGTGCCCTACCTTCCCAATTAAAGCTGAAGAAAATTGGTTTATCCCTTTCTTAAACTGGAGATAATTAGTTTACATAGAGTAGAAAAGTTACTTTCGATCTGAAAAGCTGACCCCATTCAAAGGAGAGATAGAGGAAAGTAAACATTTACTAAATGCCTTTTATGTGAGGTACAGGCTCTGGGACCTCCTTGAGCTCTCCTTGAATCTTCCCATAGGGTATTTGTATGAGTCACAAGTCTTTCATTGTGGCTCTACCCAAACCTTTGTTGCTAGTTTGACCCTCCCTTATCCAGCCAGCCCCTATCCCTGATCCTCCCAAAATATCTATACCCAAATCTGTTCCACCCTTGAACTGGCCTAGCCCACCATTGTCTGTCCCCTCTAGTGAGCCTCCAGCAACTTCCCACCTTTAATCACTCATTACTGAAGTCTGACCTCATCTGACTCCCCCTGAAGACCATTCCCAAACTCCTCCTCTAGACCACCCCTAGATTCCTACCACAACCTTTCTGTATATAAGACCCCATCTTGCCTCCATGTGGTATGAGAGAGCCATAGAATTTTTTCACACAGACTTGCTCTGTGTCAGATAATTCTGGCCTGCTTCTCCAATGCAATGTCACAGATCCTTGAGTCTAGCCATTACGGCGAACTTTTAATAAACTTTGCTTTTCTTTGCTGAGAGAAGACGAGAGTCAAATTCATTCAGCAGTGTTACAGTTTTGGGGGGTCAGGCTGTATAGGTTTCACCTATACCCTTCCTCAACAGGCTTCGGGCATCCCCGGCTCCCAGCTTCCGCTTTCTCCGGGAGAAACAGCTGCACAGAAAACTTAAGACACAGGGCTTGCTTCTTGCTACTTTCTCTTAGGCTTGGCGTGGCTGGAACTCCCTCTCATTCTCTAAGCTTGGCATGGGACTGGAACTCTTCTTCAGAACACAACACTTGCTTCTAGCTCTCTAACCTTAGCCTGGCTGGACTTCCTTCTGCTTCCGGGTAGCCTGTATTTAAGTCCTTTCTCCAGGGCTCCTTAGGGCCCCTCCCCTGGCCTTGCCCTTGCCACAGCAAGCCAATCCTGCATCACCCCCAAGGCGGAGAGATAATCCTGCTTATAGCAAACAGGTGCAACCTTCGCATTCTGCCCCCAGGTGATCACGGGCCACCTTTTAGCTGAGGACCACTTCAACCCATTACCAACAAGAGCCCCAACGCAGCAGGACCCGGTGTGTCAGTATTTAGGGGTCTCGAGCACCCCTAACCCTATACCTCATTTTATGGAACCCTAGACCTCACCACTGGACATTGATGGTGCTTGACAAACATAATTTAGTAATAGAACACCTCTGGCATATAAGCTCTATTATTGTCTCCATTTTACAGTTGAATAAACTGAGGCAGATGGAGTTTATGTTATTTGCCCAGGGTCATAGTTAGCAAGAAACCCAGACTAGGATTGAACCTGGATCTTTCTGGCTTCAAGAGCTCTGCTCCATCCAGTTGCCTAGCAGTTGGGTGAGAGGAAAAAAGTAGGCAAGGAAATTGAAGAGAAAAATTTCCTGGAGCTTTCTTGAAATGAGGAGAGATGGTCACTAATCAGGAAAGCTGGGCCCCAGGGTGAAAGTTCCTTCATTCCCTTGATATCCTTTGTTGTGTGAGTAGTGACCAGATAGGTAGGTAGTGTAAGTGAAGCCAGCTGGGACTTTCCCAACATAGTAGATGCTTATGCTCTCTGCCTCTTGATAAAGAGTTAATGAACTGAGGGTACAAAATAAGATGTAGTTTTTTGAAGACATTCATTGCAGAAATTTGTTTTCCTTGATTTTATGTATTTGTTAGAAGAGTTTGTGTTTTCTTTTACTCTTTTAAGTGGGGGAGACTTTTTATTCATTGAAAGCAATGAATTTCAATTTGCAAAATAGGAGGTGACTGATAAATGCAAGTTGAATAACTGATTATTAACATTCCATTTCCTCTTCCCTTGCCTTTGTAGAGGCATTCTCTCATGCTTGGAATACATTTCCCCTTTCTCATGGAAACTTTGGGTTGCTTCAAGACTCCTTTTACACAAAGCCTTTCCTGATCTCCCAAGCTGATAACGCTTCCCTCAAAATACCTTGAATTTATATATGCATATATATAATATACATGCATATGTATATACATGTATATACACATAAATATATATATATGTATATATGTCATTTTCACAGACAGAAATCGTCTTAAGTTAGTTTATTTTTTGTCTTTAAATGTCCACGTAGTTGGCACATAATGATGCTTGGTTTTTGATTGTTTAATTGATAAAGGAGTCCTTTCATTTTTTGGAAGAAAGGCAGAATAAAACTAACCCAAATGTTAGTATAGATAGAAATTAAGGAGTAGAGATTTCACATAGTGTTTCTTTCTTCTTTGTTAATTGTAAAATAATATCTTCATCCTAACCCTGTGTCTCCCAATCCCAACCACAGAATCAATTAATCAACTCCCATATGCAAAATGAAGATTAATTGGACAGTATATACATAGCAAGGAAGAGATTTTGGCATTTTCTTCCTATCTAAGATACCTTGAAGGTCTTATTGCATTTTTAGCTACTAAAGATTTAATACTGCACTAAGACTTTTAGAACACCCTGTAAAATAGTGGAGAATGAGTCATTAATGCTCTAAAATTTCAGACTTAACCTCCTCTAAATTTATAGGGTTTAGCTAACAGGAGTGCTTTCTATAAGTGTAGTAATTTAGGGTACTTACAGAAAACTCTGAAAGCAATTCTATAAATACTTCCCTGTATTACTGTTGTTGTTCAGTTTACTGTGTCTCCTCATGACCCCAGGGACCATAATACACCAGAACCTTCTATCCTTCACTATCTCTCAAAGTCTTTCCAACTTCATGTTCATTGTTTTTATCACACTGTTTAGGATGAAAAACTCCATCCAAAATTTAATCAAGAACATGGAGATTTCTCAGGATAAAAATAGGAATTTATTCTCTTCTCTTATGAGAAGAAGGTAGTCCTCCCCATGACTGACCATGAGGAGGAGGCAAGCAATTTAGGGTGAATAGTTTTTAAACCCTAACACAATCAAACCCCCTTCACCTGACTGTCCCTTCTCCCACTGGCTGAGAGGCAGACTCAAGTCTAGGCTTTAAAATTTTCCCCAATGGCAAGTAACAAGGAAACCCACCACTCTCTCTCAGTGGCTGGAAAACAAGCTTACAAAGAACAAAGATGCTGACTGACAGCAAGGGAAAGGGGGAAGGGTCCCAAAACAAGGGAGTGAGAGGGAAGGTGCAGCAGTAGTAAAGAAGGGTGGAGGTCAAAAGACTCCTGAAATGGCTTGCTGCTGTTTGACAGCAACAATGGAGGAGGAAGAGGTCAGTTAACAATGAAAACTGCCTGAGAAGTTTTCACTCCCCAGACAACACTATCTGCACATCTCATCTTCTACCTTCTTCTTTTGCCTTCAATCTTTCCCAGCATCACGGTCTTTTCCAATGAGTCCTGTCTTCTCATTATGTGGTCAAAGTATTCGGGCTTCAGTTTCATTATTTGATTTTCCAGTAAAAATTTTGTAACTTTTTTGCAAATGGCCAAATTTGAAATAATTAACAAAGGCATAAAGTGACATCTTTGAAAATAATTTCAAGCTTAGTTCATGTGGGATCCTTTAGGCTTGTAAATGATAAACCTTGAAAGAGATTATTTGGGGCATAGATACATTTATGAGCGTAAGGGAATGTTTCTTTATTGTCGACATTACTAGTTAATGAAAATTTGATATTAAAATTTGATCAGAGGAGTAACAATATTTAGAGTGATAAAGACATACCTCTGAAATACATCTGTAAATAACATATAGGCATCTTTGAAAAGATACCAGGCTTTTGAACTTAGAGATAATGTGGCTTACAAATGTGTGAACTAAGAATCTGATAGATTAGAAGACTTTACATTGATCAATAGTAATATTTGGCTTTCATATATACTTTAAAATATTATATGATTTTAGCTTCACCACAAAAATATGAAGAATCAACAGATAATACCTTCCCACTTTACAGATGAGGAAACAAGCTGAGAGAAATCATGACTTGCTCATGGCCACACAGTGTTTGAGGCAGAATGTCTTCCTGATTCCAAGCCTAGCACTCAATCTATATTTTCACCCTGAAGGAAAACCAAAATTTACACATGTCTTCTGGCACTAGTATTATTTCTACTTCTCCAACACTGGACATATAACTACCAAACTGATTTTCCAATGCACAATTTGTCCCGCCCCCACCCCACCCTCTTGCACAAAATCCCATTGATGCCTAGAGATTAACGCCTTAGAGTGACATTTAAAGTCCTCAACAATATGGCTCCAATGGACTTTTCCAGTTTTTTCTCCTATCATGCTCTTTTACCTTGTCTAACCAAACTGGACTAGTCTCTAACCTTACCTTGTACTATCTCACCTCTGTATATTTTCACAGGAAAGCTCTATTGCATTGGAAATATCTCCTATGCTTGAAATCACACACACACACACACACACACACACACACACACACACACACACACAAGCTTCCTGAGGGCTAGTCCTATTTTATTTTTTGTCGTTATATTTCCAATGCCTAGTACAATGCTTGGCACACAATGGGTGAATAATATTTATCTTTGGTAAATTCAGTCAATAAACATTTATTAAGTGACTATTGTGTTTCAGGCACTGTGCATGGGGATACAAAGAAAGGCAAAAGATAGAGCCTGCTCTCCCTGAGGAGCTCACAGTAGAATTATTTGAATATGTTCCCTCCTCATCTTTTTTTTTTTTTGCTAAAATCTCCTTTCTAGAAAGACCTTTCGATTGTCACTTTCTCCATGAAATCTTTCCTAATTTCTCATCTGATGCTGATTTCTCTCTCATCAAATGTTAGACTCTTCCCTCTTCTCTCTCATATCTAACATGTTGTCAGGTCTTCCAGATTCTATGTCCACAATATCTCTATCCATCCCCTTCTCTCAATTGCCCAGGCAAATGTCTTCATGCACATATATTCTCATCCCCTCTAACCTAATTATCCCATTAGCCTCCCAATCCATTTCCTGGCCTCCAGTTTCTCCCTTCTCTAATTCCTCCTACACATAACTGACAAACCACTATTCCCAAAGTACCAGTCTGATCATGTCACTCTAATACTATACAAACTGTAACGTGGTATTTACCACTATGTGTGAGAGTAATTGTCACGACCACCAAGAGGCTTTAAAGCAAAGCAAAAATTTATTGACAGGTTCAAACCTGGGTCCCACCCGATCGATTAGGTGAAACCCCAATGCCTTCTACCATGTCCTTTTTATCCTCAGCTACTAAAGCGGGTGCTACGGGGTGGGTTTTGATGGGCTGGCAGATCTGTGGGACCCTTAGCTACAAGGC
>JAQQSW010000265.1:20019-59256 GCA_028646575.1 Pseudocheirus occidentalis
AGAAAATCATGAAAAGAGAGTCAACAACCTGAAAGAAAATAACACCTTAAAAAAATAGATTAACTCAAATGGCAAAAGAGGCCCAGAAAGCCAATGAGGGGAAGAATGCCTTAAAAAGTCAAATTTTCCAGATGGAAAAAGAATCTCAAAAGCTTTATGAAGAGAATAATTCCTTCAGAATTAAAGTGGAGCAAATGGAAACAAATGACTTTATGAGAAATCAGGATACTATTACACAGATCTAAACAAATGAAAAAATAGAAGGCAATGTGAAATATCTCCTTGAAAAAACCACTGACCTGGAAAATAGGTCCAGGAGAGACAATTTAAAAATTATTGGACTACCTGAAAGCCATGATCAAAAAAAGAACTCAGAAAGCATCCTTCAAGAAATTCTCAAGGAAAATTGCCCTGATTTTTTAGAACCAGAAGCCAAAATTGAAATTGAAAGAATTAACTGATCACCTCTTGAAAAAGATCCCCAGAAGAAAACTCCTAGGAATGTTGTAGCCATGTTCTGGAGTCCCCAGATCAAGGAGAAAATATTACAGGATGCCAAGAGGAAGCAATTTGAATACTGTGGAAACACAATTGGGATAACCCAGGATCTGACAGCTTCTACATGGAGTGACCTAAGGGCCTAGAGTATGATATTCCAGAGATCAAGGGAGCTAGGATTAAAACCAAGAATAAACTATCCAGCAAAATTGAGTATAATGTTTCAGGGGAAAATATGGTCATTCAGTGAGGTGGAGGACTTTCAAGCATTCTTGCTGAAAAAACCAGAACTGAAAAGAAAATTTGACATTCAAATACAAGAAGCATGAGAAGGTAAACAGGAAAAAGAAATCATAAGGAACTTATCAAAGTTGAACTATTTACCTGCCAATATGGAAAAACGATAATAGTAACTCATGAAATTTTTCTCACTAAGAGGATAGGTGAAAGGAATACAAATGTGTGTATATATATTCGTATATATATGTGTGTATATATATGTATATATATTTATACATATATATACGTGTATATATATATATATGTATGTATGTGTGTGTGCATACACATGCCTATATAGGAGGGTTTATATATGTGTATGAATACATATCTGAATATGTGCATATATGTGTACATAAAGGTCACAGGGTCAATTGAATAGGAAGGGATGATACTTGGAAAGGTGAAATTCTGAGGTGGGAGAGGACTAGAATGATAGGAGACAGGGAGAGACAAAATGGGGTTAATCATCTCATATAGAAGAGGCTAGGTATAATTGTTACAATGGAGGGAAAGAACAGGAAGGCAAAAGGGAAAGGGTCAGCCTTACTTTCATTGAATTTGGCTTAGGGAAGGAATGACATAAATTGTAAACTGGGTATCTTGCCACATAGGAGAGTAGGGGGGATGCGAATGAGAGGTGGGATGACAGAGGGGAGGGGAGGGTTGGGGAGAGGGTTGCTGGAAGTACACACTTCTGTAAAGGGACAGGGTAGAGAATAGAACAAGGTGGGGGGGCAGGATAGGAAGGAGGGACATATAATCAGTCTCTTCCAATATGTCTATTTTGGAGATGTTCTGTGTAACTACACATTTACAGCCTATATTGAATTGCTTGTCTTTCAAGTGAGGGTGGGTGATGAGGGAGAAAGGGAAAGAATTTAGAATTTAAAGTTCTATAATCAAATCTTAAATAAATATATATACATAATATTATATATAATGTATATATATATATAATTATTATTATTAAGTAAATGCAACTGGCAATTAAGATACATAGGCACAGAGAATAAAGAATATTTAGGCACAGGGGTCAGGAAACCCATCCTGCACTACCAGAAAGTTAGAGGGATGATAGGGGAGGACAAAGGAGAGAGCAGATTGGGGGACGGGTTATACAGTGGGATGGCTGTTTTGTGGTGGTGGGTAGAAGAAAGACGGGGAGGAAATTTGTGACTCAAAATCTAATAGAAATGAGTGTTATAAACAAGACAATAAATAAACAAATTAAATTAAAAAAAAGAAACAACCTCAGAGAGATTAAAATGACTTGCCCATTGTTCACAGGCCTCAAGTGTTGGAACGGGGACCTGAATCTAAATTTCTAACTCATGCCAGCCCTCTTTCCACTACAAAGAGGTGCTTCGGTTTTATAGTACCACAGGTTTGGTGTGTTGATTATCCCTGAAATTGTAGGGGGAGAATTTAGGTGCTTGATCGAAGGTAAGGAGATCTTAATGGAGGTCAGTGTGTCCTTAGTATTACTGGCATACAAACCCAAAAGATTGCTATCTATGTTTAGGTGAGAAATGGGAAACAACAGCAGTTAGATTTTTAACAAGCCTCATCCATGGGATAAATATGAGGTAGCTTAAAGTGCTGGTACGGACTGGAACTGAACACTGCAGGACAGGTCTGAGGTAGTAAACTGGCACTTGTCTGAAGCTGATTTTCCTATTGGGCAACCTTGGAACACTGAAGGGGTATGTCCTTGTTGTCTTGAGCCGAACGGGAGGGTGACAAGTGCCACACTTGGAGAATATTCTTGGGACTAGAATGCTGACCTTGGAGTCATCAAGACCTGGATTCAGATTCTGCCTCAGACATCAGCTTTGCCACCATGGGGGATTCAGTGAACTCATCTGTAAAACAGAAATAATTATACTACCTTGAATGGTTCTGAAGATCAATTAACACTGTGTAAAGCTCTACATAAAAGCCAGCAGTGATGATTTTTAAAGCAATATCATAGTATTTTGTGATTTAGGCAAATCAAAGCTCTGAGCCATTTCTCCTATCGGAACATACCATAGCAACACAGCACCCTGTGCTGAGTGTTTCAGTGTCATTAGGGGAAGATCATTGAATTCTAGGTAGGAAAAAGTTCCTCACTGTTGGGAGCTAGAATAACTAACAGGACTTTTACAATTTTTAGTTCAACTTGTGGGTCTGGCCCAGCCCTGAGAAGGGGCCAAGTGTCTAAGGGAAAACCATTAATTATGGCCCCTTTTGTGTGTGTTTTTTTGTGGAAGAAAATTATTAGTCTGAGTGAGACTTTGGGCCTTGATTATGTGTTGTGAAAATATTAAACTTTAAACAGTTCCATAAAAAAAAAAAGAAAAACCACTGACCAGGAAAATAGATTCAGGAGAGATGATTTTAAAATTATTGGACTACCTAAATGCCATGATCAAAAAAGAGCCTAGAAATCATCCTTCAAGAAATTCTCAAGGAAAATTGCCCAGGTTTTCCAGAACCAGAGGGCAAAATAGAGTTTGAAAGAATTCACCGATCACCTCTTGAAAAAGATCCCCAAAAGAAAACTCCTAGGAATACCATAGCCTAATTCCAGAGTTCCCAGGTCAAGGAGAAAATATTACAAGCAGCCAGGAAGAAACAATTTGAGTATTGTGGAAACACAATCAGGATAACACCAGTTCTAGCAGCTTCTACATTAAGGGATCAAAGGGCTTGGAATATGATATTCTGGAAGTCAAGGAAGCTAGGATTAAAACCAAGAATCACCTACCCAGCAAAACTGAGTGTAATACTTCAGGGGAAAATATGGTCATTCAATGAAATAGAGGAGAGTGTATGTGTATATAAACACATGTGAGTGTGTGTATATGTGTGTATATATATACATAGACAGAGGGGACAGCATCAATTGAATGTGAAGGGATGATATCTAAAACATAAAATTAAGAGGTGAGAGAGAGAGAAGGAGAAAGGGAGGGATAGAATAGGTTAAATTATCTTATACAAAAGAGGCAAGAGAAAACAGTTACAATGGAGGGAAAGAGCAGGAAGATGAACGGGAATGTGTCAACCTTACTCTCACTGAATTTGCCTTAAGGAGGGAATACCATACACACTCAATTGGGTATCTTATCCTACAGGAAAGTAGGGGGGAAGAATATAAGAGGGGGGATGATGGAGGGGAGGGCAGATTGGGGGAGCATAATTAGAAGCAAACACTTTTGAAAAGGGACAGGGTCAAAGTAGAAAATGGAATAAACAGGTGGCAGGATAAGATGGAGGGATATATCGTTAGTCTTTCACAATATAACTACTGTGTAAATGTTTTGACTAACTGCACATGTACAAACTATGTTGAATTGCTTGTCTTCCCAGTGGGGGTGGGGGAGGAGGGAAAAAGGGAAAGAATCTGGAAATCAAAGTTTTAAAAATAAATGTTAAAAAATTGTTTTTTTCCATCCAACTGGGAAATAAGATATACAGGCACTGGGGTATAGAAATCTATCTTGTCCTACTGGAAAGTTAGAGGACAGTTGGGGGAGGAGATAAGAAAAAGCAGATTCTGGTAAGGGGTATTGTGTAGGCTTACTGTCTTGGGGTGGGGAGAGGGGAAAGACAGGGAGAAAAAATTGTAACTGAAAATCTTATGGGAATGAATGTTGAAAACTAAAAATAAATAAATAAAAGATTAATTAAAACAAATGTGGCACTCACTAGAGAGCCTCCAGGGAAGGTGGCCTCTGGTAATAGAGGAGAGAGACATATCTTAAAAAGAATCCTTCCTATCCTTCTTAAGGATAAGATATTTCCACCATTTTTCATCCATTTTGGTCACACAGAAGCTTAAAGCTGAGCTACCAAATGAGATGGGGACATCATACTTATCAGGGAATTGGCCCAGCTAAGAATCAAGGCAAAAGACAACTTCAGGAAATATAACAGCTGTAGTTTGAAAAGAAAGATAGCCTTGTATGTTGGAAGCTGAACTTTAGAGGGGATCTAGAGAGCCAAGGTGAACAACATGCTTAGCAGAGACACTGACATTAGGATGAGCTGTATGAAGATAAGGCATGATGGGAAAGGGCATTGGTTCCCTACAGTGTAGGAGGTGTGAGTTGGCTCTACTGAGGTACTCTGAATATGTACCCATTTTTCATTGACACTTTGTGGAATTGTAAGAGAGTATGGTTTAGCAAAAGACAATATTTTTCTAGAGACAAATGACTTCTCTATTTCCAAAAGAAAGTATAGCTTATCAGTGAAAATAGTATGGCATGTGGTCTTTCTTTCCAGCTTAGAAGATAGAATATTAAACAAGTTATTGGAAAACATTTTATACAGGCCACCTTAAATTAGAAATGAGAACTACCTTGTTGAAGCAGGGAAAAGCAGAGCAGAGAACTCATAAGAAGTAATGAGGCATTTTCCTCCATGATAGATAAAAGCAGGCTGGGTAATGAGAAGCTTGCTTGGTTTAGAGGCACAGGATTTGATCTGAAATGCTGTTCCTTCTGTTTACTACTTCTATGACCCTGGGCAAATCACATCTTTTGGTCTACTTTCTACATCTAAAAATGTGAGGTTGGACTAGAGGTAGCATGACTGATACTAGTGAATAAGAGCTTGGATTTTTAAGGAGAATCAGGATAGCATCTCACCTCAGATAACTACTAGTTAAGTGACAACACCAAATCATTTAATCTTTTTGTGCTTCAGATAACTCCTGTAGAGTGAGGGAGATTGCCCTTAAGGTCCCTTCCAGCTCCAGTCAATAGCCAATAGTCAATAAACATTTATTAAGTGACTGTTATGTGCCAAGCACTGTGCTAAGCATTGTAGATACAAATAAGTGGAAAAAAAAAGTCCTTGCCTTCAGGGAGTTTGTAATCTAATTCATAACACACACACACACACACACACACACACACACACAGCTGAAAAGTGTGGGGAGAAGTATCTTCCAGGGGATGCTTTATTCAGAGGCATACTTGATGTTCATGGAGTCAAACTAATCCGAGCCACTGATGAATTAACCAAGAAGTTCTGAGCTTTCTCTAAAGGGAAGACTCAGGAGTTTATTACTACACCCTCTACCCTTCTAGTCAGAGGGGAGAGGCAATTGAGAGTGCTGAGGTTTTGAGTATCAAAGCTAGATCAATCTCCATACTGATAAGATTACAGGTTTATAGTTTATCCTGGGGAAGGCATGGATTCCTTGGAGGGAAACCAAGCAGGTTTAATGGGAAATGAAGCTCTAAATCTAGGACCATATGACTAAATGGTACCAAAAGTCCTTTCTAACTCTAAATCTAAGATCATATGATTTTAGCAATTGGAGACTGCAAATCCCTCCAATCTGTTGTCTGGCATGCAATTCATGCAAACTGTGTGGGCTTTTATGTACCCTACGTTGCCTTTTGATAAAAAAAAAGGTAAAATCAATATAATGTTTTATTTTCACAGGATTTGTTAGTTTTTGCTAGCTAGAAATGCCACATCTAATGGTTGACACCTTATTTCTAAAACATTTGCCAAACTCAGAGAGAAATAAAAAACAAAATAATAGCAATTCTCCCTCCTCCAGCAAAACAATATTTAAAACTATTTAAGACTTAACATTAGAAATTATTCAATGACTCACATACTAGAAAGATGGTAAGGGAGAGAAGCTTTTAAGAGGAGATTCCAAGGGAAATCACATTGATATATTAGCCCAGTAGGAAATCACTGAAACGCAAATTGCCAGACAATCTGAAATTTTGGAATAAATGTGTTACTACTGACAATCATCTTCACAAAAGGACATTTATCACTATTTAAAGCATAGTTTGGTTTGAAAATTCTCTTATAGGAAAATGACACATGGAAAAGAGGAGAAAAAGAGAAGAAAAAATCCTAACCTCCCCAAATTTGATATCTCTGCAATACAGACTTCCTCTTGGAAACTGGTTGTGGTTTTCTTTGAGTTGAGCTAAAACTCTGAGGTTTCCTGTTTCTAACAAAGCCCAAAGCAGCTTTCAGGTCAGAAGAATCAGTATCTTGGATATGTTATTTCACATTAATATTTAGTATATTCAATTAAAATTTATTTAAGAATACTGGGATTTTATATCTAATTTTACAGTTTAAATTGTGATACCCTATTGTAACAAAGTAAAAATGTAAGTTTAGTCATTTAAAATGTCTTGAATTAAGCAGAAAATTTTATACCCAACGTATACACATGAAAGTACAGGTATATATTGTGTGTTTCTAATAAAAAGAACAATTAAATTTGTTATGGTAGCTAATGTGAAAAATTACAAAAAAGGAAGATTTAGGATGGTCTAGATCAGCGGTTTTCAACCTGTGGGTTATGTTCAATTTGTAACCATGAAAATACTTCTTACATATCAGATAGATTCATAACAGTAGCAAAATTACAGTTATGAAGTGGCAACAAAAAGAATTTTATGGTTGGGGGTCACCACAACATGAGGAACTGTATTAAAGGGTCATGGCATTAGGAAGGTTGAGAACTACTGGTCTAGATTATAGTGGTCTGGAACCTTTGGCCTTGAGGCCACATGTGGCCTTCTAGCCTTGGGTGCAGCCTTTAGACCGAGTTCAAGTTTTATTGAACAAATTATTTTATTAAAGGGATTCGTTCTGTGCAGTTTGGATTCCATCAAAGTGCCATACTTGAGGGTCACAGGTGGCCTTGAGGTCACAGGTATTCTACTCCTGGTTAAGTAGCTGGATGGATAGATCTCTATGGTATTTTGCAAATGAATGTTGTTAACTCGATTATCTTTCAGAATATTATAATTTTGGAAGTACTCTATCTTAAAAAATAAAAGTGAAGACATAACTCTTCTTGAAGGAAAAACATTCAAATTCACACACTTTGGTTAGAATGAATCTAACCTCCTAGAATGTCACAGAAATGTCTTATTGGATATGCTAGTAAATGATTGACAATTCACCTTCAAAAAATGTACAAGTGACACACTTTTAAATTTAATCTGCATTATTAACATTTTCCCCACCATTTTCTTAAGTTTAGACAACCATATATAATGTTAAAATAATTTAACAAATAATGTTAAACCCTAACTTTTAGTCTTTGTTGATTACTAAAGTGTACATGTTCACACTGAAAATTGAACAATCAGGAGTCGGTACCATTTGCTTCCATCATAACTTAGGATTCTAAACACAAGCATTTGTCTTCTGGCCCATCTCACAGGTGTGAAATATGCTAGTATGTGTGATACTGAATCAAAAGTCTTGAGTGAAGGTCAATTTGGAGCTATATCATGCTTTAGGAAATTGGTCTCAGAATTTTTATCACATGCTCTTATCAGCAAAAGAAGAATTGAACACACACCTATACAGTTATATGCATACTTACCTAGAAATTATATATCTGTATTACTGTATTAACAATTATATGGATTATTGAAAATAGAGATTTAAAAAGATAAAATTAAATCATATTTTATTTATTAATAGTACAAAGACATTTTCCTTTTGTAAAAATATTACTATCAATAGTAATATTGTGACATTAATATTCTCCAACAGCTTTGAAAATCTTGGTTTAAAACTTTGTAATAAAGTCATTCAAAGTTTTACATTTCTTTCTGGCTCTAAATTTAGTTTATTTCTACTCTTAATATAGGTGATTTGCAAAGATTAAAAAAATAGTTTATTTCTACTCTTAATATAGGTGATTTGCAAAGATTAAAACATAGCTTACCATTTAGCTCAGAGAGATATTAATTATTAAGCAGTGTGCTTGTTCAATTACAATGCTCAATTTTCAATCTCAAAGATTTTTGTTGAATTTTATTTAATTGAATCTATGTTCCCTGAAATTAGTCACTCAATCTTGCAAGCCAATTGAAGGGTATAGATTTTCAATATTTTCACAAATTGGTTCAAATACTACTAAAATTAAACTTCAGTCCCAGAAGGAAGTCTCTTTTACTTATTTAAAAAAGTTTTGCATTTTATAGCCTTTTCTGGAGTACAGTTATTGCAGTTTTACTTCTTATGATCCTACAGATTCATTATGGAATCATAGACAATGAAGCCAACTGCCTCATCTGATGGATGTAGAAACTGAGGTGAGGATTTGCTTGAGGTGACACAAATTATCAGTCTTAAATGTTAAATTTTATGGAGGTCCCTTTCAATCTTTTCTTGAAATCTACTGCCTGAATCCCTTTAGCTTTTGAGCATATAAATTAGTGCTTATGTTCATGATTAATTTAAATAAGTCCCCACTGGAAACTGGGAATAACCTCTCAATAGGAACCTATGAGTAATAACAAATGTCATAGCATTAGCCTGACTGAATGTATTGCTTTGCCCATAAAGGATATTACAGTAAAGTTACTTCTTGATTGGTTGTAAGAAGACACTTGGGGTGACTAATTAATTTCAAACTAGCTGTAATTAGTACCCAAAAGTCAAATAAAAAGAAGCATGCATTATGCTTTCTGTTTTAATATGCTGCCGGGAACTATATGTATTTGACTCAGTGTGTGTGTGTGTGTGTGTGTGTGTGTGTGTGTGCATGTGTGCACATGCATGTCTGTGTCTGTGTATTTGTGGTCTTAGGGCAGTATTCAAATGATTTTGAAATTGCTAAGCAAACCAATTAGTTGGATTAAGAACCAGAAAAAGAAAATCAAATCTCTGTCTTGCTTGAAAACAGAAGTCTTAATAGGAATGAGAACATAGAACTGATAGTTGGAATGGACATTAGCAGCCATCTCTCACCTAAAAGGAATTCCCACAATAACACTGAAGACTGTTGATAAAATACTTCCCATTCACATGCACTGCATTGTCACTGAGTGACTCACAACAGTGGCAATATTTCCAAGGTCCAGAGAGTTTTCTCTTTCCTCTTCACTGTCACAAGGTCCTTAAGCTATAGAAACTTCTAAGCCCATTGTATGTTTCAGGATCAAAGGGAGTCTCAGTATCTTTCAGAGAGCATCACTCAGGTGGCTTCTACCTTTGGTGAATCTAGTCTGGAAGAAGAAAAATACAAAGTTTATCTATATGATAAGAAAGGGCAAAAAGTGGCAGTGGGTGGAGTCATTTCAATCCTTATGCATCAAACTGAAATTCTGTAGATTGTGGTACAACTCCAATCTATTGGCAAGACTGAAGCAGATTTTATTTAGATCTATTTCTGACAAGAAATAACAGTGTGATTCTGGGAAAGTCATTTAACCAACTTCTGAGTTTAATTTTCCTCTTCTGTAGAATGGGACCAATAATAAAACTGACCTGACAGAACTGTGAGAATGAAATGAGAGAAGCCCTTTGCAAACCTTTAAGTGCTATATAAATGTTAGCTATTTTGGGTCTGTCCAGTGCCGGACAATTATGTTTTGGTGAAAGTGCCAATGAATAAAGCAGTGATTCAGTGAAATTGAGCCAGTATTTGCTGCAAAAATTGCTATGTAGATTTTGATTGATATGCATTTACAATTACATTTGTAAACATTCATTGCCTTTCCTTTAAGAAATGGAGAACTAAGTTACAAACCCAAATAAATATTTATTACTGCTAAATCTTATTCATGTCTTGGAAACCACACTAGATCTGTACTTCCAGACTCTGACATACAAGATCAGAGATTTAGAACTTTAAGCAGCCTCAGAAGTCGTGTAGTCCAAACCTTTCATTTGATAGGTAGCAAAACTGAGGCCCAGAGAAGTTAGGTGACTGATAATAGTCATACAGTAGCAATAAGCAGATTTTTGAATTGAACCAAGGATCTCTAACAGAAAATATAGCACTCATTCGTCTCTTCTCCAGGATACTAATCTTGATTTGACTGCTTTTGTCAGTGGTTAGATGACTCAGGCTAGAGTGCTGGGCCTGAGTCAGAAAGGCCTGAGTTCGAATCCAGCCTTATACACTTAATGGCTGTGTGATCCTGGGCAAGTCATTTAACCTCTGTTTATTTTGAAGTAATACAGAGTGAAGGAAAGATTTGAAATGACTACAGCAATGTGAACAAATAGTATTGCAAGACAACAAAACTTCTGTCAAATACAATAGATCATGTGTTATCATACTTCAGAATTAAAACCCACACCCTTCTTTCTACTAATACTTAAAAAGTAAAAAAAAATGGAGTGACATGCATGTGTTGTAATCAGACTATTAGGTGGTTTTGCGTCATTGTTTTGGGGGAATGTATTTTTGTAGTGGCACACATTAGAGATTTTTTTTGGGGGGGGATGTATTATTTCTTGCAAATATATCAATAAAGTTTTTTTAATTTATAAATAAAAATTGAGACATAGGGAGCACATGTTAGTGTTTTAAATTATCTGAAATACTATCACTTGGAAGAAGTATAAAATTTGCTTCATTTGACTCTAGGGGTCAGAAATCAAAGTAATATGTAGAAATTGAGAAGAACTAGATTTGGATTTGATGTCAGAAAGAACTAACAATAAGAGAGGTCTAAAATTGAAATCCATTCTCTTTGGAGGAGTGGCTTTCCTCTCTACTAGAGGTTGTCAATCAAGGACTGGATAATCTTTTGTCATGGACATCACTTTGACTCTATAGGACTTTTTGTTGTAGAAGTATGAGTGGTTATTTTAAAAACTATTTTAAAACAAACCCTCACTGAACGGTTTCTTATCAACAATCAGCCAATAAACTTAATTAGTTCTGAGAAAAGAGATTTACTGATATTATAAAGTAAAAACTGCAGGTAAAATCTGTAGATGTAATGTAAAAAATGTGTAGAAAAAACACATTTATCTTACATATTGTTTCACAAATATACATAGCATTAACCAGCAGAGTAGGCTCAAATTTGAGTACAAAATTATGTATAATGGTATTGAGGAAAATGAGCATGATAATGTGAGGCAAAGGAAACTTCTAACTCCATGATATACTATAGGACCTTTAAGTTCTTTCTTTTTTTTTTTATCATGTCATGTCCTCCTCCAGCTCCCCAATATGTGTGGCATATGTGCTGATCTTAGCAACAATAAAAGTATTATTCCCATTCTGAAATCTTATACATACATATTCATACACAAACACACTATATGTAAATGTATATATATATACACACCTATATGTATATACATATATATATATAAATACACAATACACATATACGTATATGTGCATATATATACAGACAGACAGATAGACAGACGGATAGATAGATAGATAGATAGACAGATATCTGTTATAGATAGATCGATATAGATAGATATATATATAGATAGATAGATAGACAGATATATATATCTATATTGTCTATATCTATAGATAGACAGATAGATAGGAAGATATGTACAATCTCTGGATCTTCCTTTAGCGCTGAATTATATTTGGTCTGACAGCTAGTAATGTAGCCGATCTTTCAGTCAAGCTCTGTCAGCAGTGGTTAGCCACAGCAATTGAGCATTGGGAAGCTACTTTGTTATTTAAATATTTCTCAGTGCAGAGGGAGAATAACTATTTTTCACTTATGTGTTTATTTTTTGATCGAGAAATCCTATCTTGTGGCAATAAATATATGAGGTAAATGGTCAGGAGTGCCCAGTGGGTTCTCCTGAGACCTAGGGAGTTGTACTCATAGAATGTCAGAGTAGAAAGAGGACTGGCCTTTGAGGTAGGAGGCCAGGACTAAATCTTAATTTGATAGTTCATTGAAAGGATGTCAACTGAGGAATGTATTTTTTATTATTTAAATCCAGCTTTCATTGCCTTTTGTATCTTTAACTACATTTTGACTACAGAAATAATACTAACAATATTATTGCACAATAATTTCTGCCACAAGATAGAGTGCTTTAACATCCATGGAATGATAGCAAGCTGAGCTGGAAGAGACCTCATTGGTATTCTAGTTCCCACATATTCTTGAAGTGGACTCTCCTTTCAATAGCCTCCCCAGCGGGTCTTTATTTAGCCTAACTGATCCTTTTCACTATACTGATCATTTTCTGTCACATTGTGGCACATGATGCCACATTGGTGTTGAACATAACTCCTGTTATTGACAGACCTTTAAGATTTTCAAAGCTCTTTCCTCACAGCCATCCTGTGAGGTAGGTAGTATGAGTATTATGGGTCCCATTTTACAGATGAATCAACATAGAGGTTAAATGACTTGCCAATGATTACACAGCTAGTGAATGTTTAGGGCGGGATTCCAAGCAAAGTCTCTTGCCTCTAGGTCCAGAAACCATTCCACACGGTCTCTATAGAAAAAAAAAAGGATGTCATACATTTAACAGGATATTGGTAAAATATTCTAAGGAAACTGTTTTCATTCTGCTGTCTGGAGATTGCTGGAAGTCCCTAAGACCATTTCAGGGGGCCTGTACAGTCAAAAACATTTTTATAATAATGATATTTTAATTCCCGATAGGTTATCAATAGCTATAACCCATACAATTAAAAGCTCTTGGGGGAGGGTTCTCAATAAGTTTCAAAATTGTAAAGAGATCCTGCAACCAAAAAGCTGAAAGAAAATTGTTCTATGGGGTCCTTCAAAAAGAGATTGAGGAGAAAGAACAAAAATGCTACGCAGACAAAAATATTTAAATGTGATTACTGAAATAACAGCCTTTCTCTAGTACGATGTAAGTAATGGACAATGCCGAAAACAGTACTTGTAGAAAAGTATTTCAAGAGGTTGATTTTAGCTTAATCATGAACAGACTTGAGTAAAAGGGTCTTGCTTCCTACACCTTTAGAAACTGACTTATTCTGTTCCAAAACGTTGTCTGTTGGGTTATGGACCTTTGATGAAATTAACCAACAATTTCTGATCCCCAGTGCTACTTCAATATAACTATTTCAAATTAATGGCTTTCTTGAACATGAAGGCCAATATAATCTTAATATTTAACATATGAAATAGAACATTAATGATGATTTTACAAGTCCCCCCCCCAGATGTTCCCATTTCAACTTTAAATATAACACTCCCAAGAAGTACTCGGCAGCTGTATGTATTAAATTTTTTTTATAAGCAGTTTCTTTTCCAGATGCTGACTACTTTTAAAAGTTAAATATGATTAAAAAACCTTTTTTGTGGTCACTGAGTGCCCTTTAATAGGCAATATTTTTTTTAAAAATGTGGCTGTTTTTTCAACACTGATCAGCTCTTATTGTTAAATATTTTCCCTTCATAAATATTTGCTTTTCTTTGAGCCATGTAGGCAATAATGTCTTAAAAAAACTCATTCAGAAATTTTAAAATAAGGGGAAAAAGTATTTTAAGAAGTGGTACTTTTCAAAAACCACAGATAGGGCTTAGCAATAATAATTTGAAAAATACCACAATGAATCAACTTGTTCTAAGCATGGTCTTGAATTAAATGGATATTTCAAAATTCTATAGCTTTAGCTACCAAATAACTATTAAAAGGAGACAATATGAAATATATTTATAGTTAAAATGATTTTATTTACCACAGACTCTATTGCAGGCCATCTTTGATGTCACTAAAATTGCTTGAATTTACCAAAAAAATTGTCTAAGGAACTATACAAAATCATTGACTTTTGGAATTGTATGGCTATCTAAGGAATGCTAGAGGGAGGAATTATGCATAACATCATGTCTAGAGTACCCAAGAAGAGAGGAACTGATGCCACTTTGGGTGGTATGTCTCATTTTACATCCTTAGGGCTGAATATAGTGAAATTTTCCCTTGGTCGACAATAGCAGGCTTAGGATGGCATCAGTAATGCCAATGAAATCTGGCAGGCTTAATTCTTTCACTGGTTGGCTGTGAGAAGGAAAAAACAGAAAGGAAGAAAAAAAGGAAAAAGATAATATCTTCAAATCATTTCTTACCAATAGAATCATAGTGAGGATTATAACTTAGGGCTTTAAGAAAACTTGGAATCCATGTTACTAATCAACTTAAAATGAATCAACCCAAGCCACATTTTGCACTTTGAATTTCAGTAGTCACAGAGATATACCTAAGCTATATGAAGAAATTAGAACCACATGTAATTTTTAGAATTATACATTAGACTAACTATAGACAGAAATATGGACTTACATATAGTCATAGGCATGAGACAGCTAGCCAGAGCAATGGATTGTACCCTGGGCCTGGAGTCAGAAAAGACCTGACTTCCAGTTCAGCTGGAGACACCTATTAACTAAGTTGACTAGTAATCTATAAGTTGCCTCAACCATAACATGGGAATGGTGATAGCATCTACCTCACATGGGTGTCGTGAAGAATAAGCTAATATCTGTAAAGCACTTAGCCTATAGCCCGGCATGCGGTAGGTGTTATATAAATGTCCATTTCCTTCCTTGCCTGTCTCTGTAGCCATAACTATAGATTTATATACAGCTAAAGCTTGAGACGAAGAAGGAGATACAGTGCCACAGATGATGCAATGTGCTTGAGTACCAGCCTTGGAATCAGGATGGCCTGGGTTCCACTTCCCCATTTTGACAAACATTGGCTCTGTGAACCTGGGCAAATTGTTTAAATGTGCAGTCCTGCAGGACATGCTGTACAACTAGAAATTTCAGAGAATGTACTACTAACTGGCATCATGAGAGCAGGATTCCTCAATGGCAATTCTCCAGGCCAATGAAATCATAGACCCAGTCCCATCCCCTTATATATGAATGATTTGACAAGGCAGCTGGCCTAGTGGATGGAGACTTGGACTCAGAATCAGGAAGACCTATATTGACACATACTGACAGTGGTATCCTGGTAGAGACACTTAATTTCTTGGTGTACCAAGCAGCTTAAACTAGAAGTTGCAGAATATTTAAGGATAAACAGAGATATTTCCTCAACAGGATCTCCCTATACTTATGGAGTCTATGCCTAGATATATAAATATATATAAAATACACAATACACACATATGTAGATTCAAAAATGCATACATACAGCCACATATATGTATGTATACTGCACCTGTGTGCAATGCAGGCACACAATACATATCTGTGTATGTACATGCATACATGTGCAACAATACATACCTGTGTACATATACGTGCATGCACACAGACATATACAAATGTGTGTGTGTGAATATATTCACGTATGCATGTGTGCACACATATAGTTATATAAATACACATATGATTGTCTAATCAGAGGCACTTAACTTTTTTTTAAATGTTGTGGACCCTTGGCTCTCTGGTGAAACCTATAGGCCTTTTTAAAAAATAATGTTTTTAAATGTTTAGATAAAAGACATAGGATTATAAAGGAAACCAATTATCTTGAAATACGTTCATCATTTTTTTTTAAGTTTACAGACCTTAGCTTAAGAAACTTCCATATAAATAATAATTTCTTAAGATATGGGATAGTAGGGCGGTTAGGTGGCTCAGTGAATGGAGCACCAGCCCTGGAGTCAGGAGAACTTGAGTTCAAATCCAGCATCAGACACTTAACACAAAAACTAGTTGTGTGACCTTGGGTAAGTCACTTAACCCCAACTATCCTCCAAAAAGCAAAAAAAAAAAAAGATATGGGATTATATTAATGCACAATGATGTGATTTGGAAAATAGAGGCTAGTATACCCATATAGTACTCTAATTATATATTATCCCTCTGTTAGGACACCCCTACTCCTGAAGGCATTGGATTATCTTCTATGTACTAATCTATTTATAGCTCCTATTATCTCAGTAGAGAGGGAGCTCCTTGGGGTAGGGGCTGCTTTTCATTTGCTCTATGCCTAGTACACCTAATAAATGCTTATTGGATTGGATTGGATTGGAAATTTCAAGACAATATGAGCAACACTGTGCTGTATAAAGTACTTTTTGCTCCAGATACTTGAAATATGCCTTTACTACGTAATATATATTTGTTTTATTTCAATTGCTTTTTTTTCTGGTACTGTTTTCTAATTCTGCAGGTATGATTATAACAATATTCCTTGTTATAAAGCAAATCCCTTTCTTAAGAGGTTTATAGTTCAACCCTCCAGAACCACCACGTTTTCTGTGCTCAGGGTAAAATGTCAAAATAATTTAACTGCATATGTTATTCTGAACTTTATTTCATTCCTACAGAGCAGAACACTCAGGGTCTGTTGGGATTGTCTAATGTTTTAATCAGATAGAGACACAAACAATAATGGAGTAGACATGTATTCACATAAATAAAAGATCCCTCTAACGAGTCACAAAATTAAATTGAGTCTATAATAAGAGATATTCCTAACCAATAAAGAGTGTCTTTATATTCAGGAAATGTGGAAAGTCCTGGCGATCATGCCATAGACTTTACTATGATACTGGCATTCTAGGAACATTCTAGGAACATTCTAAGAACTTTTGTCAGAATACTAAAACACATGAGTCATTCTATAAAGACTTGATGAATAAAGCACAACTTTTCAAAACTAAGATCTCAGCTCATGTTCATGTCGATTTTTAATAACTAAATTAATGTTAGAATAATGGTAGAAAGGAAATTGTATCTGGATTCAGATAAGCTGGGTTGACATCCTGACTTTGTTTCTTATTGCTTCTATGACTAAGGAGCAAATTAATCAGCCTCTCTGGGCCTCAGTTTTTCCATTTGTAAAATGATGAGATTGTATTGTTGAGGATTCTTTCAACTCAATTTAAAAATAATTTTTTTCTTTGATAAGATCTTCCTTTTTTGGTGGTATGAGATTGTTTGTATTATTTATATTATTTATTTTTAAATACTATTTATATAGTATTTATAGTTTTATTTATAGTTTTGCTACCTCTTTTAGGGAAGTTGCAGCACAACTTAACTTAGAATCACTTTGACTGGGTTCTATTTTTAGGTCTATCTTTATTTAATCATACTGTCTTGGCAGAGGTGGGGAACCTGTGACGTCAAGGCCACATGTGGCCTTCTAGGCCCTCAAGTGTGGCCCTTTGAATAAATCCCCATAACAAAAGGATTTCTTTTGTAAAACTGGGACTTAGTCAAAAAGGTGCACCCAAGAACCTAGAAGACCAAATGTGTCCTCAAAGCCTCAGGTTCCCCACCCTTGATTTAAGTAAGGCATTTCATCTTTCTAGGGCTCAGTTTATCTATTTGCTGAAGGAATGCTTCCTATATACAAAATCTGGCATTATACTTAGTGTAAATGTTTGAAATGGACCTATGGTAGAAAGAAAGAAAAAAAAAGTTTCAGATGAAGAAAACAATTTCCTTTCCTCAATCTATTTCCTGGCACAATGCCACAAAATTCAAGCCATATGCACAAACTCATAAAAAAGAAATACACACATATGTGTGTGTGTGTGAATACATATATATAAGCACACCTATATGTACCTATGTATATACTCACATATCTATCTATCCATCTCTCTCCCTCTTGCTCCCTCTCTGTCTCTTTCTCTCTCTCCCTCCTATCTACCTATCCATCTACCTATCACTATATCATCTACCTACCTATCCACCATCTATATCTCCTCTTATCTATCTATCCATCTATTGCTATCTTTTCTATCTCACCTGACTCTATCCACTCCCTCTTCCTGTCTGTCTCTGTCTCTCTCTTGTATCAATCTATCTATAGTCTACATAGTCCTAAAATCTTCACACACCTGGCATATGTGGAGGCATTGAGGAATTCTTACTGAAGTGGAAGCCTCAAATTGAAGTGATGTTGCATGCAGGATCAATGCAAGTGTAGTTGGCTCAATAGTAATCTCTGAAAGTGGTGAAGATAATTTTGACCCTCTGTATGAACTTCTCATCCATGCATTTTTTTTCCATACTATAAAACTATTCTGTGCTTCTCTAACTTGAATATTACTCTACTCTAAAGCAGTGGTTCTCAACTTTCCTAATGCTGCAACCCTTTAATACAGTTCCTCATGTTGTGGTGACTCCTCAACCATAAAATTATTTTCATTGCTACTTCATAATTGTAATTTTGCTACTGTTATGAATCTATCTGATATGCAGGATGTATTTTCATTGTTACAAATTGAATATAACCCACAGGTTGAGAACCACTGCTCTAAGGGGATATTTTCTCATTACAATAAGGACTGATCTTTGGCAACATGGAGGAGTCAGTCCTCCATGGTTCATCTTCGTCTGCCTTCCATTCCACATTCACTTGTGTCAGGATCATAGATGTTTGTGCTGGAAGCCACCTTAAATGTTAGCTAATCAAATTTCCTCATTTTACATATGTTGACATCAAGGCTCAATGAATCTAAAAGATTTGCTTAATCTCATACAATGGTAGAGGTGGAACTTGAAATCAGATTCCTTGGACTCCAAATACAGTATTGTTTTCACTATGCCCAAGATCCAACTTCTCTTCCTCCTTTTTTTCTCTCCACTCATTTTTTTTGTTTCTTTTTTATTTCATATGTTGTCTTATTTTCAACATAAATTTTTTATTTACTGGAGACAACTGGCACATTAGATCAAGTCAAATGCCCTATGAGGGTTAAAAATACAGACAGATATCACACACGATTTCAAGATATGCACAATTCCTGCATCAGTTGAGGAAGCTATTAATTCCTAGAAGTACAAGTATTAGATCTTTAGAAACTACCCTGGTCACAGGGTACATACTCAAACTATGATATGACCTTCTCCTTTGGAGATATTCTGCATTGATAACTGATGGAGGGTGGCATTAGCATGTTAGAAGGGATTCCACTCTATTCAGACTTAAGTTAATGGCAGCAGGAAAAAAAGAGAAAGGAAAGGCTTAGCAAATTTCTGAGGAGTGTAACTAGCTTTTCCCCAGACTATAACATTAACTTAGAAATCAATAACATTCATTCTCTTTCAGAGAACCACTAATAGAATGAACAAGCACAAGGATAAATTAATCCAGATGGTTTTAATTGTGTATCAGTTGCATCAGTATTGGAATATCTTAGTCAATCTAATGTAGTGTATATTAAGTTCTTGTTGTTATTATTGTTATTATTATTTTAAGTCAGGAGACGATCAGGAAGTTCTAGGTGATTCATTCTTCCCGAAAAGAACTCTTACAGGTGTTCTATAAGAATCACACAAAGGACCATTCTATAGATTTCCTCTTTGCTCAGTTCTGGGTTATATTATTGCCCATCACCTCTAGGAGAAACCCCCCAATTGTGGAGAATTGTGAGCTGTCTTCGTGAGGTGGATAAATGACCTTTGAACACCAAACTCATTTCATCTGAGAGCACAAACAAGTTGGAAATTCTAGCCTGTATTTCTAATGCTGAAATACTAGTGTATTAACCTGCCACATTTCTTTCTTTCTTTCTTTTTTCAATTCCTGTTTCTTTCATGTTCCACTTTTAACCACATTGCAAAAAGGTAACAGCCGTATTCCCTGAAGAATATATTTTTAAAAGTCAGGAAATATGAAACACCACATGAGAATGGTGTTATGGAAATCATTTCGAGGTGTGATGCTGACAAAAGCAGGACATTCAAAATTTATTTTTATCATCTATAATTCACATTAAATAAGAACCCAGTTTGGAGTGAGAGCTATAGTATTAAACTCTTCATGTCAGCTCTGAATGTCCGGGTTGTTGTAGAGCAAGGAATCATCATTTATCTATTTTTTATTTGGCATTCCTCTTCTTTAGTATTTTCAGATGGGAGCAGCAGGCATTTTTCTTCAGGTTGACTTAAATAGCCAGTTGACGTGAAAATATCTTTTAAAACATTCAAAAGGAAGAAACATTTCACAGAAGCAATCTTCATTTATAAGTGGTCAATGATAAAATGTTAAAATGAAAAGTTCTGTCAGGGGGAACTTGGATAGATGGGGGCAGGGCTCCTATGTTTGGGGAAGTGAATTTCTTGGCTATATGGTGCTCAATGAATTATTCTCTGTGAGAGAATAAATGAATTTAAATTTTAGAATAGTAATAGCTAATAATAATAATAATAACAATAATTAGCATTTGTATGGTCCTTACTGTGTACTAGGCAGTGTGCTAAGTGCTTAAATATTATCACACTTGATCCATAACAATCCTGGAAGGTAGGGGTTATTATCATCCCATTTTATAGACAAGGAAACTGAGGCAAACAGAAGTTAAGTGACTTTATAGGAAGATCTTCAAATTCCCATTCTCATTACAGTCACACAGCTGGAAAGCATCTCAAACTAGATGTAAATTTATCATATTGACTCCAAGCACAGCACTTTACTCATTGTGTCATGTAGCTACCCTAATCAAGAGAAAAGCCTCCATTATAGTCATTCACCCATTAATTTAACAAAATTGATTAAACATTTAATGAGTGCCAAGCCTGGGTTAGTCTATCTTTGTCCCCAGCAATGATTCACATTGATCACCTTCCATGTACCAGGTATAGAGAGACAATGAGTTCCAAGTCAGTGTCTTGCGTAGAAGAATTTATGATTTCAGAAATTCTGAAGGAGATAGAAGAATGTTGCTGAACTCATAGCTCTTATAATCTAGTTGGGAATTAATAGAATCTTAGAGTTCAAATGATATTCATAGGGTACTTTGCTTAAGCCCCAACCCAACACTGACTATTAGTGGGGATTTAATAAAACATTGGGTATCAGCAACTCTTTTTAAAAGAAGTTTAGCAGGAACGTTTAGCAAAGAGGTATGAAATAGTAATTAAATTGGCTAGAATAACTGAAGGAACACTTTTTTATTAGTAAAGTTTTGGGAGATCTGAAAATAATTGTAGGATGATAAAAAGGAGCTAGTGGCAAAACAATTGGTAATGCTTGAGAGAAGAAATTACTTCTGAAGCCAAGTACTAGAGGAAATAGGAGTGAAATAGATCACGGATAGTATTCACCTTTTTAAGGCATAAAGATTCCTCTTCTATGTCCCAAGGGAAGAAGGACAGAATCCACAAACATGCAGAAAGTGTAAAAAAAAAGTCTGATAGATATTTTACTTTATTTCCACTCCCTTACCAATATAATCTCTTATAACAATGAAAAGCCATTAAGCAAAGTTAAGATTATGTCTGACAGCATATTTATATAAATAGATATATGTAGATGTATATATGTGTACACATACCCATATATCACATATATATCATATGTAATCATAATTTTGCACATCCATCCATCTATCTATCTATCTATCTATCTTTCTGTCTCTGGCCTCATAGTTCACCATCTCTCTATAAAAAAGAGATAAAATGTATTTCATTCCTAGATCTCTATGAACAACTGGAATTCTGATGTTTTAAAATTTTGTTTTCCTTTATGACATTATAATCAGGTAGATTAATCTGTTGGGTCAACTTTCTTCACTCTAGGTTTGTATAAGACTTTTAAAGTTCTTAAGATTGTTTTTATGAAATGGAAATATTCCATTACATTTATGTATCACAGTTTGTTCATTCATTTCTAATCACCCCATTCTTTTCATTTTTGGATGTCTAATGATGTGTTATTCATATTTTTGGTGAACATGAGATCCTTGTTTCTGACATCGGCCTCCTTGGGGTATATATGCTGCTGTGCCAAAGGGTCTGAACAATTTAGCAACTTTACTTCACCATCCTATCTTGTTTTTCAGAGTATTTAGACCAATGCATAACTTTCCCAAAAGTTTTTTTGCTTTTTTCTCTTCTGACAGCCCTTCCAACATTGACTATTACCCTCTCTTATCCACTGGTGTCAATCCTCTGAATGAAAAAGATTGCTTATCTATAATAACTATTAGGAGAAAAGATGTGGTTGGGGCTAAGAATAAGAGGTCTGAAGGTGTTATAGGGAATGATATCACAGCTTGATAAACATAGAGTACCATGTTTACAGAGCAGCATCAAGGACTCAGCTGGTTGAGATTATGCATGAATTTAGAGTGTGTAAAATCACCTATATCTTGTGACTTTATCTTTTGATGCTCAGAAACCTTAGTTCATGAGTGGAGAAAAAAGACATGATAGGATTACTGAAGGATAAATAATTCCAGGTCTAGGAATATTAGGAAATTATAGAGCAAAAATTTAGAAGGGGTGTCCAGCAAAACATTAAAATGATACACTATATGTTCAAGACTATGTATGTAAGCAAGAGTAGATCAGATGGACTAGGATCAAATTATCCCAGGTTTAGATCTGGAGGGGACCTCAGAGACTAACCCAACCTTCCTTATTTTATTTTATTTATTTATTTTTAGAGGGAGGCAAAGCAATTGGGATTAAGTTACTTGCCCAAGGTCACACAATTGATAAGTATCAAGTGTCTGAAGTTGGATTTGAACTCAGGTCCTCCTGACTCCAGGGCTGATGCTCTGTTTACTGTGCTACCTAGCTTCCCCTAGTCTTTTCATTTTAGGGGCAAGGAGACTGAGTTCCAGAGAGGTTAATTGACTAGATTTAAATTCAAGTCTTCCTGATTCTAAGTACAACACTCTACCCTCTGTGCCATGGTGCCTCACAAGGACATGGTGAGAGGGGTGTGTGTGTCAAGAAACCATAGGTCATCATAAAGGTAAAGTATGGATTTGATATGAGTTTTCTAGTGGTAGAAAGATAAAAGACTATGATTGGAGAGTGGAATTGAAGAGTTCTGAATCTTGGAAGTATTATGGTTCTGAGAGATGTTGATGTCTAAGTTATGACTGAAGTTAGGTAAAGTATGCCATTGAAGTTGAATAGATTGAGCAATATCAGATGGTCTGGTTTTTAAATGGACCTTTAACATGAATACTGAAATACTCTGATTTGATGTGAGGGGATGTGAAAGAAAGAAACAAGAAATCACTAAAGAAGTTGGGAGAATGACCATTGACATGATATCAACAAGAATGAGTAATGAGATGAGTTAGAATGACTTTCAAATGAAGAAAAATCTTTGAGGGATGGCTATATAGGAATGATCAGGAAATAGCTGTGAGGAGCAGAGGAAATGTTCTCCCTTGTCTCTAGCCCTGTGAGTTGAGGCTAGTGAAAGAATTTTTGGCCTCCAATGGAAAGGAATACAAAGGATATGATGTATTCCGAAGAGGGTCAAGTTTTCATTAAAGTGTGCAGTAGAAGGAATGGTGTTTTAACTAGTGGAGTTTTGAGGTTATGTGAAGGTTTCAAAGAGCATAGAAGAATGGACTAGAGAATGGGAAGAATGGATGGGAGTGTCTAGGGTGATGTAGGACTGCTTAGAATGGTGTGAGGGTAATTGAGTAGGGAAATATGGTTGGTAGATATTGGGCAACTAGTAAAAGGGGTGTAGGTGCGTGTCATAATTAATTAATTGAGGTCTTTGAAAATTAATCAGCCCCAGATATCCAAATGGAATTTGGAAAATTGCTCCTTTGATCTGCAGCAACAGACCTTGTTTCTCAGGGATCCTTTGCTTCTTGATGGAGGCAAGGCTGGAGACTTTGAGGTTCCAGATATCTATGGGGAGGGACAGTAGGGATACCATGTGCATCATCATTATAATCATCATAGCTAGCTTTAAGATTTGCAAAGTGCTTAACAACTAATATCTCATATAATCCTTGTAACAATCCTGAGAGGTAGGTGGTATTCAGATCCATATCTTACAGATGAGGAAACTAGGGCAGATAGAAATTAAGTGACTTGACTAGGGTCACACAACTAGTAATGTTTGAGGCAAGATGTGAACTCAGATCTTTTGGATTCTAAGCCCTGTTCTCCAGCCAATGCACCACCTAGCTGCCAAATGCCTTCTTTATGTTTTGGAGCAACAAGAATACTGCTCTGATGGCAGAGTTCCATGAGATTTGAGGACCTCTGGCTATCCTCTTCCCACTCCTTTGTGAATCTTGATTTTGTCATCTCTGGTGTCAGCTGCTTTCTGGTCTTGTATTATCTGCTAATCTGGTCTCCTAAATTAATGACACTGATAAAATGTAAAGGATAAAAAGTGTGTGTGTGTATGTATATGTATGTATGTGTACATATATATGTATATATATATATATATATCTTTATTATCATCATCACTTGTCTGCTTGCCTGTCTCTATGCCACTGGTTTCATCTATCCTGTTAGGTGTAGTTATCTGATGTTGATGTGTCAACATATCAATGATTTAATTTATGATATTTCTGAATTTATGATCTTGGAAAGGTACAAATGAAAATTATCTTCTGAAATAAGAATAAAAAAAAGTAAACATCTGATTTACCAACATCTATCCAACAATTCAGAATTTGTAGCCAATAATATTTTGTTTGTTGTTAAAGTTACTATGGTTTTGTCATATTATGCATAAAACTATTTTCTCCCTCATGTGAAATTAAACAAACATTTTTCATGGTTTTAGTGAACCAACATATAAATTTCTGGTCACTTGGTTTATAAATTTTGGATTATACTTATTGAAATGTAACATTCTGTTAGCTTACACCTTAATTGTATTTTGGACTAGTTTTTCTACTTTCATGCATTGTAGAGACACATATGAAGAATTAGAATAAGTGTGGGGGGAAAAAAGAAACAAGAAATCTTCCATTTTATGTCTTCCTGTAGGAGCCAAAAATTGGAAAGTAAGTCTGTATCTCCCTATTGGAGAGTGACTAAGTAAATTGTGAAACATTAATTTATTGAAATATTATTGTCATAAAAATGATAATAAAATAGATAATTTCACAGGAAATGGTGAAAATCCTTTCCTCTCCTTCCCTCTTCTCCTCTCCTGCTCTTCTCCCCCTTTTTCCCTTTTCTCTCCCCTTCTCTTCTCTCTTCCTTTTTCCTTTCTCTTATTTTTTCCTTACCTTTATTTTCTTTCCCCTCCTTCCTTGACTTGCCTTCCCTGGAGTTAGGAAGACTTGGTTTCAAATCTAGCCTCACACACTTATTGTGTGATCCTGAACAAATCACTTAACCTTCATCTACCTCAGTTTCCTCAAGGGTGAAATGAGCATAATAATAGCACCAACCTCCCAGGGTTTTGTGGTGATAAACACCACATGAGAGAGTGTTTGTAAAGTGCCTGGCACAGTGCCCGGCACCAGTAAGCATTTAATAAATGCTTCTTTCTTTCCTTCCTAAATTTTCTTTTGTCTGGGTGAGATGTCCCCAATTCCAAATTCACTGATCTACACTTTGTAGCTTACAGACTGTTCCTTTAAAAAAAATGGGATTACATTTGACTTTGAGCCTTCTGGTCCCTCTTCAACATGTCAAAAATGAAATTTACTAGTCCTTTTAGTATCCTAGGATGCAGTTCGTAAGGGAATACATAGTGAAATTCATACAAGCCAATAAGAGTCTTCTCATCATCTCACCAATCTTCAAAACTCTTCACATCCTAGCTTTAACCTATCGTCCCAGACTTATTTAATGCCATTCACGTGAACGAATCCTAGAGTCTAGCCAAAATGGTCTACTTGTTTTCCATACTTGGCATTCTATCTCCCACCCAGGCTTCTAAAGCATGTTTCATTATAGCACACACCCATGGAATTAAAAATATTTTTAAGGCAAACATTTAACAAATCATTAATCATAATGCACATTAGTTTTATTCATCATATCAAAGAAACCAAAACAAAAAATGGTTTTTTAAATTAGCAAATCAATTTTTCTTTTAAAAATTAGACATAAAAGTTAAAAATTTTGCTGTAATAATAGCTAGACATATGTAATGATATAGTCAAGTTTTATGAGTGAATGATAAAACATTCATTAAGCTCCCTCTATATACATATATGTATATAGACATAGATATATATATGTATATATATATATTACAATATAGTTTTATGAAGGACTATTTTGTACAATAGGGATTTAAATATTGAAAAACGATAACAACAAGATGGTTCATGCCCTAAAAGACCTTCCATTCTAATAGGAGAAGGAAATACACACACACACACACACACACACACACACACACACCTCTATGTACTTCCTCCCTAGGGAAACACATGGAAGGTGAATTTACATATAATTCAGTCAACTAATGCATCATTTAACAACTGAAGGTAACATAGGTATAATTACTGTGCCCAGGGCAAGAACTAGAACAGGGCAGAATGGAGAACAGAAATGGAAGATGATAAAACGGCCTGGGTGCAAGAGTGGATGAGATGTGTGGGTGAAGCATGTTCTTGTGTCTGGGGCCAGCAACTCTACCTGGAGCGCTAAGTGAGGCAGTTTGTTCTCAATCACCAATCAACTGAATCCTAAAGAGGGAACTCTAAAGATGAATGGATTACATTTCCTGGAAGAAGGCCCATGGATTCTGGATGTCCAAGGCACAAAGGCCAAGATCCCAGAGGATGCTAATCCAAGTGGCAAGGATTTGGGCAATGGTGGCAGATAGAAAGCAAGATGTTCTGGGCAGAATCTGGTTGACTATTTGGAATGTAAAGATGAAGTATGACTTTTATCTTTAACCAGATAATGACCTTCCCCAAACTGACCACAACAGATAAAGTTTTCTTCAAGAATGAGCCATTGTTTACCAGATGTTATGAACTTAAATTCCTTATTCACCTCATGTAATTAACTAACAGAGCCAATTCCTGTACAAAATCATGAGTGAATGAAAGACCTTTAGACATTGACTTACTTCTTTTTTTAAAGCAAGTATCAGTTTCAAAAAAGAGTCTTTCAACGAAAAGCTTGTAATAAGTAAGAATGCAAGGCATTGAATAGATTTATAATATACTGGAAGGTAGAAGGTGGATTTGATTCCTTTAGCTAACCAACAAAATCTGGTGGTGTTCATAGTCTAAAATAGTAACAACCTCCAGCAGCAGCAGCAGCAGCAGCACCACCACCACCACCACCACCACCAAAAGTGTCTTAATGTCAAAGTAAGCTGACTGTATCTTCCTACTCACCCAAGCACACTTTTAAATTTGTTAGTATCCATTTGATCCTAGTACCATAGTTTTAGAGCTAGAAAGAACCTTACAGGCCAGTGTGTCCAAACCAAAGCACAGAGAGGTTAAGGGATTTGCTCAGGATCACAGATTTCATTAAATGTCTGAGATATATTTTGAATTTAGGTTTTACTGACTGCTGCTCAATATTTTATCTCCTAAGTCTCTTAACTGCCTTCTTATGTTATCTCTGTCCATATCTAACCTCTGTACTATTCTCATAATAGTCTCAACTTTACAAGTCTCTTGTTCAGATCACTGTACAATATTAATAATCATTGAATCTAGGAATAAGATAAAGGAATCATTTAAATCAAAATGACCCCGAGATTCAAATGTGTCATTAATATGAGTAAACTTTTCTCTCTTCTTAAAGGAATCAACAGATCATGCTTCTATACAGTTTCACATTCCCATTGAAAATAGATTATAAATATTCTGGGTCCTTTCTCTTTGTAGCCAAAAAATTGTGCAGTTTCCCCACTTGATATTATAGTAATCAAGTTATAATATTGAACTTGAAGAGCAGTATTCATTTTTTTAACTATATGGAAGATAAGCCATATCATATGAACTTGGAAAAGTTGGTTTCATACATAAAGGTCCCCCGCTTTTATTTTAGCTAGGTGAGTGCTTCCTGAAAGAACTTTTGAAAAGTTTTCTAACCCTTTGAAAAGGTCATAAATTGAGGGAGTAGTCTTGTTTTATAGGAGCAACTGTTTCTAATACGGATACTCCTCTTGTGTTTGACAGTGATATCAAAGACTTCAACTTGGATCCTCCCAAGTTTTCCTTTCACTGCATTCCTTCAACTGACCCTTATATAGCATGAAATCTAATCTGTTTACCATGTAATTCATCTTCCTCTGGACTCATTCCAATTTATGAATTTCGTTCTTACTTTGTGGTACCTAGAACTGAATATAATACTCCATATGCATTTTGACTAGGTTTGAACATAATTAAACCTTCACTTCCATTGTTCTAGGCACTATACTTTGCTTAACACAGTCTAAATTTTGTTATCATTTTTGACTGTCTCGTGTTTTGAATTTGCAAACCATTAAAGTCCCCAAATCCTTTTTCACAAGAACTCTTTTATGGACAGATTTCCCTTGTAACTCTTGCTCAATCTTCTGAACCCTAGTATACAACTTGGAGTATGTTCTTTCCATTATAGCACTGGTTCTTAACTTGGCGTTCATCTGTGAATTTGCTTTTTGTTTAATATTTTGAAAACTATTTTATGCACAAGACTTCCTTTGTAAGCTTACAATTAAAAAATATGCCTTTTAAAAGATTATTCTGAGAAGAGATCCATAGTCATTATCAGATTACCAAAGGGTAATATAAAAGACATATAAAAGGTAAAACAAAACAAAACAAAAAGGAATACTATGCTACACTATCTAGGCTTGTGCTGGAGCCAACTCATATGAGCTGAGGAGAGCCGATTGCTAAATTTTCACTGTGAGCATTTAAATCTTGGAAATCAGCAAATGTTACAAAATGAGCCTTGATTAGTTAATTGTCTGCAATTGAGAAAGTAATGGAGAAAATGTTAATAATGTAGATTAAACTTAAAAGTGTCATGTATGAATGAATGCAGGTCATCCTCACTCTTTCCTGGAGAGTTTATTAAACATTTACCAACACACTTTTAACTATGACAAACCAAACAAACCTATAATTCATACTGTTTTGTGCTAGTATATAATATGGTATGATATGACATGATGCAACATGATGTTATATGATATGAGATATATGATATGAGATTATATATATATTATGTGTGTACACACGCACCAACACATCCACACACACTAAGCAAGTGTGACATAGACACAAGCCCATTGTATCTTGAGGCAGAAGACCTAGGTTCAAAAATTGACTATGGCATTTGCTACCTTAGACAATCAGCTTGCTCAATTTGGGCCTCAGTTTAGTTACAATAAGAAGGTTGGAAAAGATGATATTAAAGGTTATTACTTGTTCTATGTCTTCTATGTCTAACCAAAGAATATATTGTAACCACTGAATTATATGATTATAGATTTAGAGTTGGAAGGGATATTGGAGTTCATTTAGGCTAAACACTTCATTTTACAGATAATGTACTGAGGCCCAGAGAGGTTAATATTTGTTCAAGGTCACATAGGTCAATAGCAGCCCCAAAGTCCTTTGAGTCAAAATCATCACTCATTCTACTATGCCACTTTTGAGTATTCAACAAAGAGCAAAAATCCCTGTGGGAGAATAATTCAGCAACCTAGAAAATCATCATACTGGAAAAGCAGGATTTTTTCAAAGAAGCATTCTGGTTTCAGGATTGACCTTTAAACTCAAGTATCTGCTAAAGTATTATTCTAACATCTCATTGTGACATTAAAGTCACTGAGGCCTTGAAGACAATGGCAAAGAAGCCCAAGCTCTCTCAAGTCCTGCAGAGATACAAAGGCTTTAAGGATAGCACTAGACATAGTTAATTAGCCTTTGACAAGCAGAATTAGGAGAATGATTGATTTCATTACCATAGTAATATAAAAGAAAGCCTAAAGATTCTTCAGCATATTGAGATTAACTAGCCAATCACAACTTCAAAAGAATGACAATGAAACATCCCTATTGCCTCTCTGCAGACAGGTAGTGTACTACAGGTATGTAGTAAGTCATACACTGTCAGATATGGCCAATGAACTGATTTGTTTGCTCTAATTGGTTGGCAATATATTTATATATAAAATATAAATATGCTATAAACATATTTACATATATAAGTGCTCATGTATATGGATATTTGTATTATACATTTTATAGGGCAATATATAGGTCTACATATGCATATACATATACACAAGCATACATATGTTTACCATGTATGTACAATGTATATATGTGTATATATACACACACATCACATATAGCATGTATGCATATGTGTATATGTAGGATAGTATAGCAAAGTTACACTTGATGGTTCTTACCAAGGTGTCCTTTGTTCTCTGGATTGGCCAGGCCATTTTTGTCTAGGCTCTGACTTGGATGGAGGCATAAAATCAGAACACATATAGCTAAAAGTGACAATTATCTCCACTGTGAGCTTAAATGGACTTTTGGGTGAAATATAAGAGATTTGTTATTCATAAGGTGCACAAGATTGGATGGTCTTGATGCCAACACATATGGAACTATTACATAATCAGACAGTAATACACTCCAACTTTAATATAAGCTTAATTTTTGAATTTTTAAACTGCATCAGTGCAAATTACATGGAAATACCTAAAGCAATTTGAAGTTACTCTTGCAAAAGGCAATTTTCCACAAATAGCTATTGAATATCAGTGATTAGTAAGGTCAAACTAGTCCAGTGGCATTCTTGATTATGCTTTCCCATATTCCAAATTAACAAGAAATTCACTTGTATTAAAACAAGAACTTCTGTTGTTTTCAGATAGCTACTCAGCCATCTGCTCCAGTCATATTGTTGTACCTGGCAATTTAGTTTTAATGGGATGCCTTCATTAAAACCTGACCCTTTTTTTCCTTTAAAAAAAAAGAAAGGAAATTAGCTTTGTGATTTAATTACAGTTTGGTGAAAGCATTAGGTGATGTTTTAACTATGCTGCTTGATCTCTGTTGTGGTTGCTGATTCTTCAACAAACTTAATAAGACCACTGAGCCTCTCTTCTCTGCATGTCTGTTGGTGTAGGGAGATTTCATTTGTGTGCTTTCAATTAATGGGGACTGCAAAAATCTTTGCAAGCCTTTAATTACAATAAACTTTAATGTATGCTTTACCCTACACTCGAACTGGTATTGGTTTAGAGACAAACGTAGTATTCATTCTTTGGAAAAATCCCTAGCGATGGAACACTAGGCATTTTGCCCTCTGAAGTATAATGTAACTTTAGACTTAAAACTTTAGGATAACAAGGTACACATGAAAGGTTTAGTGAGTAATGCTAAGGTGATGGATCCACTATTGTGTAATAATTTTTTGTAGGCTACATATAAAACTTTACAGGGGAAAGACACCTCTAATTCTGTAATTGGAGAATGTTGATTGCACATATTGTTCCACCTTTTGGGGTCTCAGCTTCTTCACCTATAGAATGAGGGGACTGGACTAAATCAGAGCTTCCAAAACAGATTTGGCTTACTGTACCCTTAGAAAAAATTACTCAGTGCCCCTCCCTTGCCCTGAAAATCCATTTTCTTTAATCCTTTAAGAGTTTTTTTTAAAAAAACTTAGCACCAATTCAAAAAAATATGAAATATATTTTTTCAAAATGACACATCTTAAATTTAATAATTAATTATAAATTCATGGAGTTTTTTTCCTGCATTGAAATTTTGATGATATTGCATCATGAAAATGTAAAGCATCCTATTGTAAACAAATCATTATTTGCACATATTCCTGCACATGCACACTGTACTTCATGACAATGCAGGACTGCTTGACTCCCAAAACTTGCTTGTTAAGACCTGCACTTGACCACTGATCTGTTATAACTTACATTTTGTGTGTTTATTTGGAAAATGATGTCATCACTATGACTTTAGCTCTATTACACAACAAATGAAACATGTATGAATGGTTTCTCCAAATTTTATCTTTTCTTTTTTTATACTTCCATTGCCCCCTTATTTTTATTTAGCACCCCCACCCAATTGCACCCAAGGCTACTACCACTTCCTTGGATCATTCCAACCCCCCCTTCCCCGGGGTGGCATCATCCCTTATGAAGCTAAAGAGATAATTCTTTACTTCTTTTTTCTTTTTCTTAAAAAAATTTTAGTTTTTTCATCAACAAACATAAATATATACAAAGAACAACCACAAAAAAAAGCTCATTATCATTCCTTTCTAGGGAAAACTAAGCTACTGAATTGAATTTCCATGGTGAATCTGTCTTCATTTAGTCTTTGCCTTTCCAAAGTGAGGCACTGTGAACTTGCCTAGAATAAGTGGCAATCACAGATCTCAGCATTAGAATAGATTGTAGTGATGATCTAGTCAGCTACTTTGAAACATGGATTCTCTCTACATCATTTGTTCTCTACTTCTTGCTGTATAATGACTTGGGACGACATGATCTTATCTTGTGTTGGCAAAGAAAGGGGATGACTAGTGTCTATATTGCTATAGTAATGCCCCTTGAATATATCAACAAAATCAACAAGGATGTAAAAAATGTGGGCTCGATTCCACTTCTATTTCAAAGAAACTTTATTGGAATTCAAACTTGAGAATGACATGAGTGATTATCCGGCTAACCCATACTTGGAATCCAAGTTTTTTGTCTCTAAAGGCAGTGGTCTTTGTACTATCTGATACTGCCTGTATGCCAAAAATACTTCAGCTCATCATTCTGTATTTAACGATAAGCAGACCCATAAACGCACTTGACATTGACACCTTCCAAGTTAGAGGTTCTTAACCTGGGATTTGTTAACTTTATTTCAATATAGTTAATTTCCTTGTAATCTTATACATTTTATTTTACACATTTAAATTGTTTCTTTTTTCCTGAGAAGGTACCTATAGAATTCACCAAACTTTTGCCAAAAGGGGTAGGACACAGACACACACACACACACACACACACACACACACACACACAAGCCATTAATCTCCCTTTTAAATATATGTACTCCGTGGACTAGTGGGACCACTGGCTCAAACATATTTGAGTTCCTCCTGGAGGTCTATGTATGTGGAGAACCAGACCTCCAAGAGAAAGTTTAGGATATTTCTCACTCACTCTGCTCTATCACAGAATAAACTTTTTGGAAATCTCTAAAGCTTTAAGTATGACTCCTTTCTAAGGTATCCTAAAATGTAGTATCTGTCCCTTCTAGGAGGTAGAGTACAATATGGGTTATCACATAAAGGAGACATGTTTATTTCCTCCACCACAGAAAATGTGCACATCCAAAAAGGCTCAAAGAATGTATAATAGGAAACAAAGAAAGAAACAAAATCACTCTACTGGCCCATTATACTCCTGTCAGAATGGAAAGATCTTTTGTGCTACTGTGGACCTGATATTTCACATTTGCATTCTCCTTAAACCTGGAATGTTGGAGTGGTTGACAAAGTCCAGATCTTGTGGCCCAGCTAGAGTATTACTTTCTTCAGCTATGGGGTTGTCTTGGTAGTGGTCATTTCATCAGAGAAGAATGTTATTAAAGAAAATAATTTCCCAATGTGCAACCAAATAACTTAGGGACAGTGAAACCCTCAGACTCAGCTAAGATTCTGTCAAGGCTGGAGACATCCATTTCTCAGGATTGCTAGTCACTGGCTTGGGCTCAGGAAAGGAAATTTGAAGACAGAAGATATCCAGGGAGTTGGAGTTGCTGTCTCTAGCCGGCCCCAGCAAGCATAAACTAACTGTTGTCGCCACATGCTTTTGAAGCAAATTACCACAGCTGCTAAGGGAGAGAAATATTCCCTCTCCACCTCTTGTTGGAAGTTGACACTAGGAGAACTTCCCCCAAATAAAAGTACCTCAAAGAGCTGGAGTTTTTTCTCCTCCCTCATTTATAGATTGCAGTGTGTGCATCCTCCTGACTCAGTTGCTAATTATCTTCAACAAACTCCCCAGCAACTGGAGACTAATTTTTAATTATAGTGTCATCCTGATAAGGATTCCAGGAACCTGAGGGTATGTACAGTTGCATCAGAGGTACCTCAGTCCAGCCAATCAAAGACTTCCCTGATCACTTTCTCCATGAAAGGAATATTTAATTTAATTTAATTTAATTTAGGTAATGAACACAAAACAGTTTGGCCCAAGGAATAAAAAGCTAACCTTAGCACTAGAAGGATCCTGGGTTCAAGTTCTGATGCATCCTCTCTGTGAGATCAGGGGCACAAGTCACTCAACTTCTCAATGTTTCCTAGAAAATAACTGCATTGAGAGAGGGAGGGGGAGGGGGAGGGGAGGGGTAGAGGAGGGGTAGAGGGGGACTGAGATTGTTTTTTCACTGGGAGCTCCCTATACTAATTAAATCAGAAGAATTCCCAACCTTCCAAAAAAAAAAGCACATGTACCATTTGGAATAGCATGATTTTGAATAATTAATTTTTTCTTTAAAATGATAAGATCTTAAGAAGCTTGGACTCAATAGTTTCTAAAGCCATGTCCAGCTCTAAAATTCTGCCTGAGGCCATATGGTAAAGTAGTAGGAACACAGAAGACTTGGGCTTAAGTCCCAGGTTCATCCCTTATTTGTTGTGTGAGCTATGAAATCGTGACAAAAGGCACAGATCCAGAAAATGCTGAGAAAGCTTTCTGGAATGATGCTGCATAAAGTGAACAGAACTTAGAGGGAGGAAATGAAATAATGATCTCAACAATGTAAAGGAAAACAGCTTTTAAAATCCTGAACTTCTGATCAATACAGTGACCAATAATAATTTCAAATGATTGAATACTTGCTTTACTTTTGCTTGGCAAAAGTGAGGGACTAGAGGTGCATAATGGGGCATTTATTTTTCAGATACTGCCAATGTATGGATTTGATTTGGTTAACTGTTCAAATGAGGGCTTATATTTGGGAAGAAAGTGCTTTGTGGAAGGGAGTTGTTGAATAGTGTTAGTGATAAAAAAAAAAGAAAAGAACTTTAATTAAACAATTAGCAAAAAAAAAGAGCAGAAGAAATTTCAGAAACAGAAGTATAGAAACAGAAATAAAAAAAATTGAGTTACTCTCAAATACTCAGATTTAATTAATTAATTAATCCCATTAATTTGGGAGGTCTCTCCAATTTTTTAAATTGTAGCCCTTGCATGCCTTATCCCTGATTCTAGTCAGGACTATAAGTTTGCCATAGGTCATTCACCCAATATGTTGGAAACCTTCCTCGATTCCTTCTCAAGTCTGGGGGGCCAGGGAAGGGTAACAACAGAGCAGTCTGGTTTGCTCATCCCTGTCATTCCCCATTTTGACTGTAACCAACATTATTTGACTTTCCACCATACAATTCCTTGATGGTGTCTTACTTTTCCTCTTCTTTGGACTTCCTCATTGGTGATATGTTGCAGCCTGCATAGAACCACTCTTCATTGCTTCTTAAATGATGCTCATTTTTTATTCTTTGTTAGTAATTTTATTCTGTGTCTTGACACCATATATTAATTCAAATAATGTTAGTATTTAAAGGATGGGCCTTGGCTTTTTATGGCAGTTTAGAGTCAGTAAAGGACCTTGAAAATTTATCAAAGGCAATTCTGCCTCCTTCCTACCTCTTCAATTCTGGGCCTGATTGTTCTCCAGTTCAATTGTTTATTCCAGATGTGCATACTGGTGGTCAAGCTTAACAGGATGCCCATACAGATGCCTGTGGAGTTCGGGGCAATAGACATTCTCCATTCACTTGGTCTTTTCTCTGTGGGTGGACAGGGCAAACCTACATCTGTGATTACAGATATCTTCCAGGGGGCTCTGAAGTGTTGATACAATTGTACAACATTAATTGCAAATCTCCTCTGTCCCAATGAAGAATATATTTAGTGTGCATATGTCTTTCTGTTTTATTTCTTATCAAAGAGATGCTGAGCATGGTTATATCTGTTGTACTTGCCGAGGAATCTTAATTGACTGATGTATAGATAAGAGATACCCTGTTGCAAAAGAATCTATAAGGAGACAATTCATCTTAACAAATTAAAATATTTCATAATCAAAACTATTATTAGACAATCCATGCCAACTAAGTATAATTTTATCACATTCAATTTTAAATACACATTAAACCCTGTAAATAACAGAAGCTGTAATCTTCTTTTTCTGTTCTTTATTGAAATGTTCATATTGATTGATGCTTGACACACTCACGATTTTTTTTTCTGAATAAGCACTAGTAACATTCATATATGTTAGAGATGATTGGGGGTGTGGGGGTGGGAAATGTTAAAGGTTGTCTCATCTGACCTTTTCATTTTACAGTTGGTCATCCAAACAGAGGTCTGGAGAAATGAATGACTTGCAGGCCCCAAACCCAGTTCTTTGGAAGTTAATTCAGTGTTCTTTCCACTAATCGCTGCATTAATATATCAGTCAATAAACATTTAATGATTGCTAAAATTTAAATACCACTTTAAAGTTTGCAAGGTGTTTTACAAATATTTTATTTTTCTAACAATTGTTTTTATTTATATCATATTTTGTATAATTATATTTTAATGTAATAATATTATAGTGTATTGTTATTATTATATTTTAATTTTATAATTTATTTCATTTGGATAATAATCCTGGGATATAGTTATCTTCATTTTGCAGGTAAGGAAAATGAGGTAGAGAAGAGTTATGGGACTTGTGGGTCCCACAGCCACTCAGTGTGCGAGGTCCAACTTGAGGGGCTCTCTGATTCTTGGCCCAGCATTGTAATCACTGCACCACCTAGATGCCTATTAAACATGGACCACATGCCAGGAGCAGCTAGGTGATACAGTAAATAGAATACTGGGTTTGGATTCAGGAAGACTCATCTTCATGAATTCAAATCCAGCTTCAGACACTTACTAGCTGTGAGACCTATGCAAGTTGCTTAATTCTGCCTCAGTTTCCTCATCTGTAAAATGAGCTGAAGAAGAAATGGCAAATCACTCCAGTATCTTTGTCAAACAAACAAAACAAAACAGGAGTCAGCCTTGATTGAAACAACTGAACAACAACTTATGTCAGGTCCCTTGCAAATTACTGGTGATATGGTGAAAACTTTATGTACTTCCCGTCAAGCTAGACACCTGCTTTCATATGAATTACAATTTTTAATATTGTATTTATTTTCCAAATAGCAAAGTCACCTCTTTAATCTGTGCTATCACCTTCCCAACTAAACGAAAACCAGTAACACAAACCATGACCGTTTAAAATAACAACAACAACCAGAAAACCCCCCAAACCCTACTTACCCACTACTTTTAAAGGGCTTTTAATCATGGTGATCTCATTTGCTTTAGGAACCAACTTAAGTACTTGAATGGTGTTTTGCTAGATTGGATTGAATGGGATGGAAGCAGACTCAACTTATATTCTAAACATCACCTTGAGGATTGGGGATTTGTGCAACTTAATGGGATTCTATGAGGAATTGGTTAAAGGAAGCTTGGTAAATCCTGCTAATACAATTTGTTGAATTTGCCCTTTTCAAATGAAGTTTCTGTTGGCACAGGTGCGTACTCTTTGGGTTGGGAGCTCTGAGACTGGATCTGTGCTAATACCAGCATTCATCAAAGCTCTCCAAAGCTTTGAGTCTCTATTCAGCTATCTTCATTGCTTCCTACATTTCATCTGACCTTATTCCTACTAAGGAGGTTAAGTGGGACCTACTTCTATCTGCTTTGTTCAATGCTCAGTCTTTTTGTTGGTAGAATCTGGAGGTTTTCCAAATGCAGGGCTGGATAGTTCATGGTTAGCAAACCAGTTCTAATTTTTTATTTTGTTTTAAAGAAACAGTAATAGAAAGCAAACTGGACTAGGGAAGAATTAGGAGATGTGGGTTGGAATCCTTTCTTAGACACCTGCTACCTTAGTGACCTTGGGCAAATCATCCAACAAACTATGCCTCAATTTCCTAGACTGAGAAATGGGGATAATAATGTTTGTACTGCAGAATTCTTGTGTTTATTGTATGGGGTGCCCTTCATAAATCTTAAATATCAGAGAGTCATAGATTAAAAGCTAGAAGGGGTCTTTAAAGTTATCTAGTCCAACTCCTTTATTTTGTAAATGAGGAAATTTAGAACTAGAGAAATCAAGTGATATGTCCAAGGTCACATGGCTTATAAGAGGTGGGATTCCAACCCAGCTTCTCTGACTCTAAAGCCTCTGCTCTTCACTGGGATGCATCTTACAGAAAGACTAGCTGTGATTTATTAATGGAAGGATAAGTGAAAAGCCAACAGACACATGAAATTTCTCTTTGGGGTGGGAGAGGAAGAGACACAGAGAGACTAACAGAAACAGAAACAGGGAGAGACAGAGAGAGACTAACAAGCAGAGACAGAGGTAGACAGAGAGACAGAGAGACAGAGAGAGAGACAGAAACATGGTGACACACAGAGACAGAGATAGAGAGACACACAGAGAGAGAGAGACACAGGGAGAGAGACAGAGAGAGACAGAGAGACAGAGAGAGACAGAGAGAGACAGAGAGAGATAGAAACAGAGAGAGAGACAGAGAGAGAGAGAGACAGAGAGACAGAGAGAGAGACAGAGAGAGAGAGACAGAGAGGGGATACATAGTTACATCATACTTGCTAGTCAGATCACCCCTGGAATTCTGGGTGCAGTAAGAAGGACCTCTATGAATTACAGCATGCCGAGTGAGTAGAAAACTAAAGCATGAACAAGCTCAAAGCCATACTATGTGACCATGAGTTGAAGGTAATAAATATGGTTAAGGTAGAGAAGACTGGGAAAAGAGACTGAATATATTTTCAAATATTCAAAAGATAGTGCCTGGAACATAGTTGGTGCTTAATAAATGTTTATTGACTGACTGAGGGTTGAAAAGCACAAAAGGCCAGTATAGCAGGCTAGTCTTGCTTTAAATGCATACTGTCTTTGTAAACATTATCATACATACAATATAGAATACGTTATTCTCCCTC
>JAQQSW010000266.1:0-36459 GCA_028646575.1 Pseudocheirus occidentalis
AGGTGGTCGATGAATTCTTTCAAGTTCTATTTTGCCCTCTGATTCAAAAACATCAGGGCAATTTTCTTTGAGGATCTCTTGAAGGATGCTTTCCAAGTTCTTCTTCTGGTCATGGGTTTCAGGTAGACCAATAATTTTCAAATTGTCTCTCCTAGATCTATTTTCCATGTCATTGTTTTTTTTTCAGTGAGATATTTCACATTGCTTTCTATGTTTTCATTTGTTTGTAACTGTTTAATAGTATCTTGGTTTCTCATAAAGTCATTAGCTTCCACTTGCTCCACTCTAATTCTGAAAGAATCATTCTATTCATAGTGCTTTTGGGATTCTTTTTCCATCTGGCAAATTCAACATTTACAGCATTCTTCTCCTCATTGGCTTTTTGGGCCTCTTTTGCCATTTGAGTTAATTTGTTCTTTAAGGTGTTGTTTTCTTCAGTCAGGTTGTTGACTCTTTTCATGATTTTCTTGAATCATTCTCATTTCTCTTCCCATTTTTTCTCCACTTCTCTTATTTGGTTTTCAAAATCCTTTTCAAGTAGATTTATGGCTTGTAGGCAATCTTCATGTCTCTTGGAAGCATTTGGTGTGGGAGTTCTGATTCTCTTGTTTTCCTCCCATTCCAGGCTTTGATCCTTTTTTGTACCCAAAAAAAGGATTCTAGAGTTCGATTGCTGTTCTTACTTTGCTTCCTTTTCCTGCTCATTTTGGCCAGTCAAGTAATTGCTTGATTTTTTAGTTCTGTGAAACTCTGCTTCCATGGGAGAAAGCTCTGTCCCAAATCCTGGGGTTTTCACAGCTGCCGGAGCTATTAGGGGGGTGCAGAAGCCTCCACCAGTTTTGGCTTGCTGAAAGCACACCCCAGAACCACTACCCAAGACTACCATCAGGATCCAGGTCACTCAATGCAAGAGTACTTGGCCTCTGATCAATCACCTTGGTCCCCCTGCAATCTGTAGACCGGGAGCTCTGAAGCAGCCCTGTGGAGGCAGTTACCTCCATTTCTGAAGCTACTGGGGCTTTTGCTGCTTCCTTGCCCTGGGGGCAGTTCAGCCAGAGTGCTTTTCTCCCCAAATTTAGCTGAATTACACTGACCTTTCTTTTAGCCTTATTTCTTCTTGCTGGATAAGTTTGCAAACTGCCTCAGCTGCTGCTGATCTGCTCTCCTGAAGACTCCAGGTGTGGCTCCTCCTGACTGCCCTGGGACCAGGCTGAAATTTCAGGCTGGGCTGGTTTTGGTTCGCAGCCTGCTGAGATGAGCCCTTTGTGCTGAGCTGCCTTCAGCAAGAGATGTGTTTTCTGTATTTTTATGAGTTTTTGGAGCCCTAAAATTTGTTTAGATTCATATTTTCTGGGTATTTAAGGTGGCTATGTGGGAGCTGCAAACTTTGCTGTTCCTGTGCCACCATCTTGGCTCCACCCCTTCAAGATCCTTCTTAGACTCCTCCTTAATACCTTCCCAAAATCCATCCTGTAGACCACTCCCTAGATCCCTCCCACAGTCTTTCAATATATAAGTTCCATCTTTCCTCCACACAGGTGCTGAGTTTCAATCTACCACTGGCTCAGTCTGTGTCAGATTGTTCACACTTGTCAACACAAGCATCACAAATATTTAGGATCCTTAAGAGTCTACATGTTATGGTGAATCTTTAATAATTTTTTTTACTTTGGCTGAGAGAAGGTTTGAGTGGAATTCATTTGGCAGAACTCAGTGTGTTGATATTTTAGGGTCTTGATCACCCCTAAACCCTCAAACTTCAACAAAAAACACAGTATAATAAATTATCTGTGATCCTTCCCTTGATGATCTCAGTCAATATTAGGCGAAAGAAAGTTTTGTTTTCCTAGCAATGTGTGAGGAAGTTCCTTAATCAGATTTAACATTGGAGGAAGGCAACAAACCTCAAAGAAGAAACCTCTAGTGATTGGCTAAGAAATTCAGTCATCCATGTCACAGTGCATTTATACTTACATACATACATATGTGTGTATACATATGCACATCACATATACATATACATGTTTCTACAGAGGTACCTTCCCACATATGTGTACTATGCATATATAGGTAAAATGTGTGTACATATGCACATACTGAACAAAACTTATCTTTATATGGTGATAGAAGTATTGTAAGAGTAATGGGAATCTGAAGATCTTCCCTGACCCTTAATCAGCCAAATAGAATCACATGGAACCCGTGGAGTGAAGAGCTTTCTGAAAGGGTGGAATAGGAAGGTTGAAGCAGAAGAGAGCATGTGCAGAGTTGAGAACGAGCAGCACATAGGCCAAGCAGCTACTGTGTGTGAGACTGGGGCATTTTTGCTTAAGGGAGCCTGTTTTGTTTTGAAGGTGTAATTGAGGGAAGGATTTGGAATGTTGGTGCTCACTGCATTGGTGATCTGTATCAACTTCTTGATTGCTATGATGAATTTAGCTTTCTCATGTTTGAATAAATGCTTTGTTTGTCTTCCATGTGGAGAGTCAGTTATATTTTGTGATTCAGAACTACACCAGCATATTCATAGCTACTGTAGGCATTGATGTTATATTTGGTGACAAACATGGGATCACAAAAATTTTACACCTCTATTAAGAGGGAGTAGAGCTTTGGATAGAGAAATGGACATCCCAGGATGGGAGGATTTGCCTTATTCCTCCCTAGCAAGAAAACATACTAAAAGCACTACAGAAGGGAGAACCCAGAGATTTGGAAAGATGTTTACAAGGAATGCCAATAGCACCAGGGAAATAACTGGCAAGGGTATGTAGGAGAGGCTGGGCCTTGCTAACAATTTGTTGTCTTATGTGTTAAAGTAGAGACAAGTTGCTGGAAGAGACAGCTCAGATGGAAGTGGAGTTGGCTGGTTTGCATGGGAATTTTTCTGTGCCCCAGCATTAAGGCTCACCTTCGGAAGAGCAATCTAGAGAGTCTCAGGTGGTAGAAGAACAAGTTCCTGTTCATTTAGTTTATAGGCAGCAAAAAACTAACAGAAGAAATATGCATGCAGCTTTTGTACAGGTTTGTAATAGTTGCCTCACTTAATGCCAGGAGAATGTGCAGAAGGAGAATAAAACAAAGTTAGATAAGGAGTCTTCTAATGTAGACATTTGTCCCATGCTAAGAAGAAAGCAGGAGTACCACCAAACAGAGTTCAGGGAGATAATTAAGTATTTCACTCAACAAGAGGTTACTTTTCCACAAGGTTTTGAGTTACAAATTTTCGCCCCTTTTTGTCCCTACCCCCCAGCCCAGAACATTGATCCCCCTGTAAGACCCCTACCACATTCTGTTCCCTTTTATGCCCTCCTCCAACACCTATCTAGCTTTCTAGCAGGGCAGGGAGAAAATTTGTAACTCAAAACCTTGTGGAAATCAATGATGTAACCAAGAAAATAAATCAAAAAAAAAGAAAAACTGGAAAACAGTCAGATAGTAGGCTTAAGCCATTCCCTTGCGCTATATCTAGCAAAAATCAAACGCAAATGTAAATAAATAAATAAATGTGTATGTGTGTATGTGGTTTCCCTAATAAAACCTAATAAAAGTTGATTGAGAACAAAAAAAGAGGTTATTGATAAATTAAGTCCATTCACCCAAAGGACTGGAGAATAGTTAGTATTGTGGATGGTGAGAATTAGTGATGAAGGGGCCCGATGAGTATCTGTAGATAGTGTGGATTGCTTGAAAGTCATAGGTATTAGTCAGAATACTAGTCAAAATTCATGTTTTTAGAAACTACTATATGCAAGGACGCAACAACACAACTAATCTGTTAGTGTTAGCTGCAGAAGGAGTCAAATAGCAATATTCTACTGACTCTATGTGGCCTGGTGGAGATAAACCCTGGTACTCACTTAGAAACTGTATGAGAAAACTAAAGAAGGGGGTAATGAAGACTGCTGTCATTGTTGGGGATGTAAATACATATCATAATATCCCTTTAACAGTTCCTTGTTGAAATATCATAGTAAAGACTGCTCCTCCTGCTTATAAACACCTAATTCTGACTCAACTATTTGGGAAAATAAGGCACCTTCTATCAGAGGCTGGATTAGATTTCACAGGTAAGTGACTAAAGGGAACAGGGAAAAGATCAATTTCCTCAAGAGAGAACAGTAAATACCCAGTGGATTCACAGTTAGAATACATTGACAAGAACAGAATTGTTTACTGCTCTATTGAGAGAAGAGATAGATTTTAGATGAATAAATGGTACTCCAATTAATGAACAACATAAGATATACCAAGAAAAAGTGCTTAATATTAGACCTACAGATACTCCTGAATCATTGTATCCAAGATTGCCACACCTTCAGGTAGTCTAAGCCCCAGCCAAGATTAAAGAAATGCACAGGCAAGATTACAGACCCCATACTGGTTTAACAATATATTGTAAAAATGGATCAACCGCTGTAATGAGGGCATTGTGGAGGACTCCCTTATCTGTACAAACTCTGATAAGTTTAAACATGGAACTCCTATTGTCATCACAAGACTGGGAGGAGCTGAAATACCAGTCAGGCAAGTTAATCTAACAAGGAAAATCGAACAGTCATCTAAGAAAGAATATATTGTGGTAATTATACCTATTCCTGAATACATGATTGGAATAGTTATATTGAGAGGTATGACTATAAATTAACCTGAAGGGAGATACCAATTTTCAGTAAGGAAGAAAGGGATTAATACAGTTCTAGTGGGAAAAATTAAAATGGACCCAATCACTTTACCTGAGCCTTTTGAAGTAATTACTTTGAAGCTTTATCATGTGTCAGGTGGGCAAGATGAAATTACCTATACTATAAAGAAATATGTTGAAGCTGGAGTGTTAGTGCCCACAACCACACAATGGAATAATCCTGTCCGGCCAGTATGAAAATCAATCGGTCCTGGGGAATGACAGTAGATGATAGACAACTGAATAAGGTGACTCCTCTCTTGTATGTTGCTGTTCTAGATATTGTCACCTTAATAGAATCCAGAAATACAATGGGACTTGGTATGCATTTATTGTTTTAGCCAATGTTATCTTCACCATTCCAATATACTCTAAACAATGATACCAGTTTTCTTTCACTTGAGAGGGTAGACAAAAATACTTTTACCCACTTGCCCCAAAGATATCTAGATAGCCCCACTATGTGTCATAGGATTGTGTCTGAACATTAGGATGAATTAAAGGTACCTGGTGTACAGGTTACCCACTACACAGAAGATATTATGATAGAAGGGAAAAATACAAAGGAAGTATAGATGAGTTTGACCCTTTTAAATGAGCATATGAAAAGCAAATGATGGGTAATTAAACCTGCAAAAATTTGAGCACCAGCTCAAAATTCAATTTTGGGGAATACAATAGAATAAGGGGCTGAGAGATTCTTCCACAAGCCCAACAAGAATTCAGCATTTTCCTATCACTACCAACAAGAAAGAGGTTCAAAAGACTTTAGGTTTATTTGGATATTGGCAACATCACATACCACATCTGGGACAAATTTAAAGGCACTTATATAAAGCTACTCAGAAGAAATATGAATTTAAATGGTGACTTGGGCAGAGTACAGTCTTTGAAGAAGCCAAGACTGCTCTATAATTGACCCTAGATTTATGGCCTGTGCAAAATGACCCTGTGGAATTACAAGTGATTGTACAGGTTGATTATGCAAACTGGAGTTTATAGCAAAAACAACAGAGCCAAAATGTACCTATAGGATTTTGATCTAGGAAACGTCCTTCATCTGGAGTTCAATATACACCTTTTGAAAAGCATTTGTTAGTTGCCTATTGGACTTTGCTATTGATTAAACAATTGACTTTGGGCCATAAGATGATATTAAGGCCTGGAATCCTGATAAGACCTGGTGAATGAATACCCTAGCCTGTCACAGAATTGGACATGCACAAGAGGCTAGTGTAATTAAATAGAAATGGTATATTCAAAATTCAGTTAAAACAGCCAAAATTGAAGTTTCTTCTCTACTTGAATCTATAGCAAACATTGATTCTGAGGGAAATGATGTATTTCCTGAACCAACAGTGAGTACAGTCCTTGGTAAAATGGAATGAGGGATATGGTGGATAAGCTGAAGAACAAAAGGACATGCTTATATATACTGAAGGGACAGCAAAATACTTGGGGCATAAAAGACATTGGAAAGCAATAGACTATAACCCATGTACTAGGCCAGTGGTTCTCAACCTTCCTAATGCTGTGACCCTTTAATACTCATATGTGGGTGTATCTGGGAGTGTTTGCATGTGGGTGGACCCACCTGGAGATGAGTAGAAGAGCAGTGTCTCAGTTCCTAAGACTATGAGAAATATATGTTTTCTGATGGTCTTAGGCAAACCCTGTAAAAGGGTTGGTCGACCCCCAAAGGGGTCGCAACCCACAGATTAAGAATTGCTGTACCAGGCAGACTTTGGAAAGTACTGACATAGGTTGAAGTAGTCAATATTCTGAAATTATGGCAATACATCATGCCATCAAAACAAAACAAGGAGGAGAGTGTCATATATTTACTGATTAATGGGCGGTAGCTAATGGATTAGCTACCTGGATGCTTGTGTGTAAAAATCAAAATTGGGAAATTCGTGGTAAATAAGTCTGGGGGAAAATAATTATGGGACATATCTTTGGTTATTAATTTGTCAGTTTTTCATGTATATGCTCTTGTGGTCCTCAACACTCCAAAATGTGTGTACAATGCACATGCTGATCGACTAGTGAAGATTGCTACTCAACATATTATCCCTTCTCTGACACCAGTGGTGATCCAGTACTAGCAAAATGGGTCCACCAAATAAGAGGCCACTTAGGGTTGAGACCACACACCTGTAGGGACCATATCAAGGTATTACTATATCTCATTCATTGTTAAAATAAGTAGAAGAAGATCATCATATATGTCAACTGGAAAAGGAGCAGGCTGTTCTTCAGCTAGAGACTGAGGAGATAGCAAGGGGAAAAGTTCTGGCCCAAATTTGGCAAACAGACCATATTGTTACCCTATCACAAGACAAAGAATGCAAATTTAGACATACTGTGTTGACACATATTCAGGTGTACTAATGGCTTGTCCTTTTAAGTATACAAGCCAGGAAAACACCTGTAAAACTCTAAATCTCATAAGTCTATATTATGAAACTCCAATGTAGATTCAAAGTGACAATGAGTAACGTTTCATAAGTAATGAAATGAAGAGATGCCATATATTAAACAATGTAAAATGGATATATCATATTCCATATTATCTCCCAGCATCTGGGTTAATTGAAAGAAGGAATGTATTGTTGAAAGAACAGTTAAGAAAGTTAAGTTCTAATAATTTGTAATAATATTGGAAAGATAATTTGCTCACTGCTATATATAGTTTGAATAATAGACCATTAGGAGGAAGTACACTTCTAGTCAGAATGATGACTCTAAATCTGCAAATGAGAAAACATCAGACATGCAAAATCCAAAATATTGAGTACTGGACTGTGAGGCAAGATGTCCCAGCACCATATCCAGCAACACCTGCTTTGGCAGGATATGAGATATGATATTGTTTATAATACTTTTGTTTGAATAGAAAATAAATAAAGATACATTTCTACTGTAATATGTATGCAAATCCCTAAAACCAATTTTTTGGATGGATATTACCTGAATTGGGTTTATCTACTCAAGGAATACATGTATTGGGTGCAGTAATAGACTCCAATTTTCATGGAGAATTTATTGTGACTTTACAGAATTTGGATAAAGAACCCATATAGTTTCCTTCTTTTTTTTTTTTTTGCTTTTTTGGAGGGCAGTTGGGGTTAAGTGACTTGCCCAAGGTCACACGGCTAGTTTTTTGTATTAAGTGTCTGAGGCCGGATTTGAACTCAGGTACTCCTGACTCCAGGGCCGGTGCTCTATTCACTGCGCCACCTAGCCGCCCCTCATATAGTTTCCTTCTGAAATAACTATCAGAGTAACCATCAGAATAAACTTCTAGTAAACTAGGAGTTTGGTTCTACTCAGAATAAAATTGGTAACTAAAGTGTGGGTAAAGTGGAAGGCACACGATTTTCCAAAGGCTACAGAGATTATAGCACATGGGAAAGACAATACTATACCTGTTGTTTATTCAGGAGAAAATGTTTGCCAAATTGTACCCTTACCTCATGTATGCTTCTGTAAATGAGCTATGATAATGAGGTCATGGACTCTAGAAGCACAACTGACTATCTCCTTTTATTTTGTCTGTTAAACTTATATGTGAGATATGTTTTCTGTAGGGTTAGTACCATTCACCTGCAGATGCCTGATTTATCTGATGCCACCCCCTGTCTGTGATTGTGATGTGCCACTTCCAAACATAGTATTGACTCAGCTCCAGATGCCACCTAAAGAACTGACCTCTCAAATGGGACCTCTTGGGCAAGAACAGTACTACCTCCAATTTGAGCTGGAAGTAGCTATGGAGAAGAGACCTTCAACCCTTGCCCCAAGATTTTGAACCTCATTCATTTGAGGGGAGAAGGATGGAATGCTTGTGGCCAAGACCCCACCGTATGATATTGTTTTATGCACTTATTTTCTATTATTCCTGTTACATTGATGCAAAGTTCTGTTGACACCAGTTACCTCATCAGTTATCCCTAAACTCTCATTAATCTATTTTATAAAATGTATAAACAATGTATTTTTCCTTTGTAAAGGGCATGAAAGATCTTGGAGCTAAATATAATGATAATGGGAATTTTTAAGATCTTCCCTGTCCCTTAATAATCCTAAGGGAATTTGAAGACCTTCCCTGCTTTGAAAATAAACTCTGCCTCCTATTAGGCTGAATGTAATCACTTGGAGTCTGTGGTGGGAAGAGTTTACTGAAGGGTAGACCAGAGCCCAGCCTATAGGAAGCTGAGAGTCAGAGAGAGATGGACAGTGTGAGAGAGAGAGAGAGGTTGCTCAGGCAAGGAGACATATAGGATCATGAATAATAGGGGTTTTTGCCACCTACTGTGACATATAGGCTTCTGTTGTTTTGTGAGAAGGGTAAAAAATAGTGTGGCTTTTTGTGCTGTTGTGGCTTATTAGCTTCTTTGCTACTATGATGGAATTGGGTTACTGGTTTTGGAATTCGATTTTCTTGTGTCTGAATAAATGTTTCACTTCTGTCTTTTATATGGAGAGTCTGTTGTGTTTTGTAGTTGAACACCGTGCAGATATATTTATGGTGCTTGTGCTCACTGTGAATATTTCATTGGCACTACGGAGGCCAAATATCCCAGCACTGAATCCAGGAACAACTGGTTTAGCAGGATATGATTTGCATTGAAAGTCTTAGAGGACTTTTGGTTGGATGGAAAAGAAATAAGAAAATTCTCCACTGGAATATGTATGAGAATCCCTAAAAATCATTTTTGGACAAATATTACCTAAATCAGGGTTAGCAGCTAAAGAAATACATGTATTGGCTGGAGTTATATATTCTAATTATCAAGGAGAAATTAATGTGATATTCCAAAATTTAGGTGAAGAACCTATACAGTTTTGTAAAAATGCTAGAATAGTTCAAGTGATTATTATTCTTTGTGAAATATTACCACTAATTAAACTGATGCTCTTTTTGAAATAACTATCAAAGGAATTGAACAGTTTGGTTTTCCTGATAGAATAAAACTGGAAACTAAAGTATGAATAAAATGAAAGACAGTTGATGTTCCAATAGCTGCAGAAATTATTGCACATGATAGTCTACACTGATCTCTGGCTGTACCAGTTTATTTCCTAGGCAGGTCTTCCCTAAGCTTTCAACCATGGCTTCTTCTGGCCTTCAGATCCTGGGTATCATCCTTTCAGTACTGTGCTGGATATCAGGTCTAGTGTCCTGAGCCATGCCCATGTGGAAGATCACAGCCTTCATTGGCAATAACATTGTAGTGGCCCAGCTGGTGTGGGAAGGCCTCTGGATGGCTTTTGTGGTCCAGAGCACTGGCCAGATGCAGTGCAACGTGTATGATTCCATGCTGGTTCTGCCTCATGACATCCAAGCAGCTAGGGCCTTCATAGTCATCACTCTGCTTTTGGCCCTAGTGGACCTGCTGATCTACCTTGCTGGGGCAAAGTGTACCACAAGTATAGAAAATAAGGAACCAAAAGCCTGACTAGTACTGACTTCAGGCTTCAGGGGGCATTTTCCTCATCTAGGCAGTCCTATTCCTGATCCCTTGGTGCTGGACTGCCCACAAGACAATCAGGAATTTCTACAAGCCCCCAATGGCTCATGCTCAGAAAAGTGAGTTAGGGCATAGCCTCTACATTGACTGGACATCTGCAAGCCTTTTTATACTAAGTGGGTCATTACTGTGCTGCACTTGCCCCTCTGACAGCTCAAGGGGCACAAGCCATTATTTGGCTCTAACCTCTCCTTCTGCCCCTCCCTCAGGAGGTTTCTGAGGTCCTTCTGAATACCCAATCAAGAATTATGTGTGAATCTAGAAAGGGGAGAGAAGCAACAAATGACTCCCTTAAGTAAGGGAGGTCCTCTTTCCCCTTCTCACTCAAGATGAAGTTACAGGTGACCCCTGTCAGACTTGAGAGTTTTAGTTTTTTGTTTGGTCTTGTTTTGTTTTTAACCCTTTGGATGACTGAGCCAAGAAGATGACTCCACATCCCTTCCTGGTCTTTTATTGCTGCTGCTGATGCAAGTCTTCCAGACTACTTGGATAAGGAGCTATAGAGATGCTGGCCAAGAGCTCCAGCACATTTTCCCGGAAACCACAAAGATCTATTCTATTTCTCTGGAAATGCTAGAACCATCTTTGGTTGTGGGACTGAATTCTAACCTTGTCTAGTGTAAAGTTCTTTAATGTTCTCTGTCCTTGCCATCCCCAACCCTCAGGAAAACAAGACCACCAAGATTCTACTAGTCTTTCTTGGTTTCCATGGGAAGTGAGATAGCTGCTATGATTCTTCTGGACTCCAAGAAGGCAGGAAGTGGTCTTCCTGCTGGCCCTTGTATCCTGATTTTAACATATTCTGCCTAATCCAGAATCCAGCAAACACCTCTCCCCACCCTCATACCATGCTGATGCCTTCCCTCCCTGTCTATTTTTTGTGGAGTTTTCATGGTTGGTGATTTTTTGAAGATAAAATGTGTCTTGCTAAAAAAAAAGAATATATTGCACACAGGAAAGGTAATACTGTCACTGTTGTTTATTCAAGAGAAGATGATAACCAAATTGAATCCTTAACTCATATATTCTACCCTGAATGATGCTAGGATAGTGGATGAATGGTCTCCTGAAGCATGGAAGACCCTATATCCACCCTATTTCTGATTATTATCACCTTGTTTCTTCTTGGCTTTCTGTCTTTTCACATGGTTTGATAGATTTGTTTCCTGTAGGCTTGGTTCCCTCCACCTGCAAATGTCTAATTACTTAAGCCAGATGTCACCCCTTATCCACAACTGTGATGTGTCACTCCTGGAACTGCCATCAGCCACTCTCTGGATGCTGGCTAAAGTACTGACCTCTCACATGGAATCTATTTCGACAGGGGCAGGTTTATGCCTAATTTCAGCAGGAAGTAACCATAGAAGAAGAGACCTTCCTCCCACTTACCCCAAGATTTTGTGTCCCATTTGTTTGAGTGGCAATGATAAGGTGGTTGTGCTCTAGCCCCACCCTAAGATATTGTTTTCTTTTTATTGTGTCTTATCCATGTTATATTGCTTTAAAGTTCTATTGATATGTTCCCCCTAAACTCCCATTGACCTATGTAAAGTATGTGAAAGGTCTTGGGGCTGAATATAATGGTAATGGAAATCTGAAGGTCTTTCCTGCCCCTTAATAGGCCAAATGTAATCACATGGAGCTCACAGTGGGAGGAGCTTGCCAAAAGGGAACATAAAGAGTGGAGCAAGAAGGAACATAGGAGTGCATGAACAGAGCTGAGAACAAGCTGGGTGGAGGCAAGAGCAGCTAGTGTGAGTGGGAGAGGGACATTTTTACTTAAGGGAGCCTATTTTGTTTTGAAGTCCAGATGAAGGAAAAGCTTTGGAATGTTAGTGCTCTCTGCACTGGTTATGTGTACCAACTTCTTGATTGCTACGATGAATTTGGGTTTCTGGTTATAGGATTTGACTTTCTGGTGTTTGAATAAATGTTTTGGTTCTGTCTTCCATGTGGAGAATGTGTTACATTTTGTGATTCAGAACTACACCATCATATTCATAATAGCCATGGGTGCTGAAAATATTGCATTGGCATTATAGGTATCTATAAACATTACTATATGAATATATATCAAGCCAATAAGTATATCAAGTGTGGAAGGCATTCAAAGCTCAAAGCAGTTGTGGAGCATAAAGAAGGGGATATGTCCTTTCCCTATCCCTCACCTGATAAGCATCAGATTTGTTAGTTGCCCATACTGTGTAATTCTTGTCCACATCCACATCCACATCCAGCTTTGACATTTCTGGATTTTTTTTCTCTTCCTATTGAAATTGTGTTAATGAAAATGGAGCTCATGGGTCATCTATGTCCTTTCCCTGACTCTCACCATATGATAAGCTTATTTTCTTTTTCTATCATACATTTCTTTGCTGATAGCTTTTCTTTTGGTTCATATCTGAAGTTCCTTATTTGATGTGTTAAATCCTATTGCTTCTCTATTGCCCTCTAAATGACAATTATTTTTTTTAATTCTGAAAATATTCTCTGCAATGTCTTGAATCGCAGCAATGCTACAGTATTGACAGACAACTGGCATTTGTTTCAGTAAGAAGGTTAGCATCATAAAAGTTTTGCAATTCCCTAGATTAAGTCTAGTCTAGTGGCTTCCTGATCTTTAATCTTCCTTCCAACTTGTCAATTTCCTGTTTCTGTTCAAGATATGTATGCTGATGGACAAAATCTATAGATAGATATTCCATCTAATTTCATATAATATAGATAAAATTCAAGAAAGAGAAATGATTATACAGACATACATACCAACTTCCAATCTTCATACAACTTTTAAATATTCATACTTGGAGCTGACTTTTACAAGTAATACTGCGTAATGGATCATATTTTTACCAATCACACTGTTGTGTTAAAAATGTAAATAATGAAAAATCTTACTTTTTTAAACTATGACTATGTTAAACTTGCAAAAGAAAATTCTGTCATAAGAGCTCACTTCCTAGAACTTATCTTCTATGTACATATTAAGGTTATATAAGATTTCTTAAACTAGAACAACAAAGTTCAGTTTGCTTAATAACCCTTTAATTATTAATGCAAATTTAACAATAAGATTACTTCAAGAGTTAGGAAGACATGAGTTTAAATATCATTTCATATACTTTCATTTGTTTTAAAAATAATCCTTTATTTATTATTTTTAGTTTTCAGCACTGAGTTACAAAATTTCTCCCCATCTTTCCCCTACTCCCATCCCAAGATAGTGAGCTTACTGAATATCCCTTCCCCCAATCTGCTCTCTCTTATATCTTCCCCCATTTCCTCCCTAACTTTCTAGTAGGGCAAGATGGATTTCTATACCCCAGTGCCTGTATATCTTATTTCCCAGTTGCATGTAAAAAATAATTTTATTAACATTTGTTTTTAAGCTTCGATTTCCATATTCTTTTCCTTCTTCCCTCCTCACCCACCCCCAATGGGAAGACAAGCAGTTCAATATAGGTTGTACATGTGTAGTTATGCAAAACATTTCCACAGGAGTTATATTGTGAAAGACTAACTTTATTTCCCTCCATCCTATCCTGTCCCCTATCCCAACTTATTCTACTTTCTACTTTGACCCTAACACTTTCCAAAAAAAGTTTGCTTCTAACTATCCTCTCCCCAATATGCCATCCCTTCTATCCTTTCCCCTCTTATCCTCTTCCCCACTACTTTCCTGTAAGGTAAGATACCCGTTTGAGTGTGCATGTTTATAAAGCCAAGCACAAGCAGGTTTTCAGAAGAATGCTGCTGTGAACAGCTGTTAAGATTCTGATTACACAGTATAGTGAAGACTCTAGTTATTCCATAACAAATCAAAGCAAAACATTCACAGTAAATCAAAGTACAATATTTATAATATTACAACTTATCACAGAAAATTAAAATATTAGCATTCACGACAACTTATCACAGAAAATGGCCCCATAGTTTTCACCACAGTGATCACAAAGTCTTCAACAAAAGACAATTAATTGCTCAATCATTCATTCATCTTTAAGGAGACTTGCTTCCTTAGGGAACACAAAGTATAACAGTCAAAGTTCTCTGCTCATGGGGCACACTAAGTTAACTCAATCAGTCACTTATTCAGTTATCAACCACTAAGTACAATCATTCATTCAATCAACTCAATCATTCAATCATCCTTCATCAGAAAATACAGAGACTCTCTATCCCTAGGTTACTAGTAAATTTACAATTTCTCAGTCAGTACACAGTATCAAAGTAAAGTCTTCTTTCATTTTGACTCAGGGTGGTTTCTTGGATTCCCTGGATCCTTCCATACTCCTAGATACTACCTGGATTCTCCAAACTATCAACTTGGTTCAAAGGTAGACAGCGCCCAGGTCCTTGTCTAGCTTTCTGTGCATTCCTTGCTCCACACTGGAGCTCACAGTGTCCAGTCCATCTCAAATTGTTCACAGTCTCTGTTTCTGAGAAGACAAGGATTAACAAAGCCACAAACAGGTTTATACAAAGTAATAGCATCACAGTCATGCTTCCTCAGTCTTTGGCAGCTCCAGCTGGCCCTTGGAAATCCTCAGCAACTCATCACAACTCCAGCTGGGCTCAGCTCTGAGTGGCTTTCAGAAATCCTTAGCAGCTCTGGCTGGCCCTCAAACTCAGAAGAAGTTTCAGCAGGTTCCCAGAATCAAAATCATTCCATCCAGGTTTTCAAAATCAAAATCATTCTCTCCAGCCTTCAGTGGGAAAGGAGTTGGGGGGCAGTGTTTTTCTCTTCAGCCTCCTCAGCTTCCTCCCTGGCGGGAGCAGCTTCTGCCTCCAAGGAACTTGCTCCAAGAAGATTTGACTCTCCTTCTCTGGGGCTTTTCCTTATATACAGTATTTTGCCCCTCCCTGTTCAGCTCCTTCCTGTTACATCAGCAACAGGGGCAGGGGGGGGGGGTTACACCTTCTGTTTCTTTAACAGAGGCTTGATTAATTACTAAGTGCTAAATACCTGTTACCTTTGCCAATACAAATGAATCTTCAAATTCAAATACCATTACCATTACAATGTTATTCCCCCCTTAAGCCAAATTCAATGGTTGTCCCATTCCCTTTCACCTTACTGCTCTTCTGCTCCATTGCAGGGGGCGGGAGAGTTTTTTCTTGACTCTTTTATGTGAGATAATTTGCCCTATTCTATCTCTCCCTTTCTCCTTCTCCCATTATATTCCTCTCTCACCTCTTAATTTATTTTTTTAGATATCATCCCTTCCTATTCAAGTGATCCTATGCCCCCTGTCTATGATATACACACATGTGTGTATATCATCTGTACATGCAGATGTGTACTTACATATACAGACACTCATATGTATATTTATACACACATACACCCTCCTATGCATGCATTTATATGTATGAATACATGCACACATATACACGTATATATTCCCTTCAACTATCCTCATACTGAGAAAAGTCTCTTTAGTTACAATGATCTTTTCTTTCATGTAGGAATGTAAATAGTTTGACTCTAATAAGTTCTTTATGATTTATTTTTCCTGTTTACCTTCTCATGCTTCTCTTCTTGTATTTAAAAGTTTAATTTTCTGTCCAGCTCTAGTTTTTTTCATCATGAATACTAAAAGTCCTTCATTTCATTGAATGACCATATTTTCCCCTGAATCACTATACTCAATTTTGCTTTGCTTGCTCTTCTTGCCAGCCAATTACTTGATTTTTTAGCTCTATCCATGGTAGAATTTTGCTTCCAGAAGGGAGAGAGCTGTGTCCCAAATTGCTGGGGTTTTTACAGTTGCCAGAGCTATGAGGAGGGCACCCTCTCTACAGCCACCACAAGCTCTGTTATACTGGCCTTTCTCACTGCAGGACCACTCCACAAGACTGAGACCAAGATCCATGCAGGTCATAGCAAAACTGATCACAGTGTGAATGGTTGCTTGGTCCCTCCAAGATCTACAGGCCAGGAACTCTGGAAGTAGCCATGGGGCAGTGGCTGTTACCTCTCACCCCAAGGGCAGGGGTCAGAATGTGCTCTCCCTTCACTCAGTGCCAACAGAGTTCCCTACTGATCTTTTACTTTCTCTTTGGCATTTATGGATTAAGAATTCTGGAAACTGCCACAGCTACTGTTGATTCACTCTCCTGAAGCTTGCTCTGGCCAGTTTGGGCTGCTGGTCAGAGCTGCCCCAAATCTGGGCCCTTGCAGCTCATGCAGGATTGCTCAGCCCCCAACCCAGTGCAATAGACCCTCCCTGTTGCCCTGTCAGGTTGCCTTCAGCAAGAGTTTCACTTTTCTCTGTCATTTTGTGCATTCTGTAGCTCTAAAATTTGTTTAGGATCATATTTTACAGGTACTGGAAATGGTGGTGAGGGAGCCTAAGCAAGTTCCTGCTTTATTCTGCCATCTTGGTTCCCCACCAGACACTGTCTTAGTGGCTGTATGACCCTGGATGTGTAACTGAAACACAATATGCCTCAGTTTCCTTATTTATGAAATGATAATATTTACACCTACTGCCCAGAGTTACTATGAAGACAAAATAAGATAGTATTTCTAAAATCTTTTGGGAACATTTCAGCATTATAAAAATTCTGGCTGTCATCATCACTGTGTGACCCTTAGTGTTGGCATATGTGTGCATACATTTTGTTTTGGTGTCAGTCATTTCCCAATAAACTACAATCACTCTCCCCACCCCTCATCACTGTATTTTTATATGAGCAAAAACTGCTCGTCTAAAACATCTTATATAACAATTAAGATTGTACATACATTCAACTTTCTTTCATTCAATTTATCATCTTAAGCAAGGAAGAATATATGTTTTAGCCTCAGTGTCTGGAAATAATTTCACCTTCTGTATTCTACCCAAATTCTGTTGCCTTTTCAGAATTCCTTTATGTTTATTTTTGTAGTCATGACACATATTATTTTTCAGGTCCCATATTCTTTGCTCAGTGTCAGTTCACAACAATTTTCTGGTTTATTTTTCACCCTGAATCCTGCATAAGCACCACGTTTTATAGTTCAACCATATTTTTGAAATTTATAAATGCCAATTTGATCATCATAGACACTGTGTAAATAATTTGTTTCTAGATTTTTGATCATATAATTTTTTTCTGTTTTTAATATCTTATTTCCTAAGATACCTTTTTACTATTAAACACATTTGAGTCCTTCAGATATCACATGATTGAAGGGAATGCATGATTTAGTAACTTCCTCACATAATTCTGAGTGATTTTTAAAGGTTTTTTAGTTTGATTTTTACTTCAATCCACAATAAATTAATATTCATGCTTTTCTATAGCCCCTCTAATATTGGTTTTTATTTTTATATTGAGTCATACCCCTTTTAACTAACCTCACCTTGAAATTTCCTTTCCTCCTCCTTGCCTGTATCAAAGCAAAACATTTAAACAAAACCACACCCACACAGATATGGTATCTGATGGTGTCAACTCCATAAATCCAAATGCATAGTCCTTCTTACCTCTCTTCTGAGGGAAACAGAAATTATTTTTCCCAAAATTTTGCCATCTTTGCCCATCTCATGCATGTGAGATAATATCTCAGAGTTTTTTTAAATTTTCATATCTTTGATCAATAGTGATTTTTAAAATATATATAAGTATGGATAGCTTGGAGTTTTGTTATAGAAAACATTAAGTATATCCATTGATCAAGTGACTCTTAATTGTATATATTTGTGTTAGCTCCCTATGGGTTTTTGGTAGCAGAATCTTTTTTAGAGATGCTTGTTCCCTCCTGCCCATGTGCTTTTTTTTTATTTTAGCTACACTGATTTTGTTTGTGCCAAAATTTTTAATGTAATAGAATTGGCATTGTCCATTTACTCTTTTTTTGTTTGTTTGTTTTGCTTTTAGGTGGGGGAAGTCAGGACAATTGGAGTTAAGTGACTTGACCATGATCTACAGCTAGTTTTAAGTGTCTAAGGTTAGATTTGAACTCAGGTCATCCTGACTCCAGGGCTAGTCCTCTATTCACTGTACCACCTAGCTGCCCCTGTCCATTTACTCATTTATAATTCCTTATTCAGTTATGCATTTACTATCTAGACATATCTGTAAATACTACTTATTTTCTTCTATTTTTCAAGATATGACTTCTTACATTTAGATCTTTCATCTATTTGGAATTTAACATATGCGATATAAGATATTAAAAATATATTTTCAGATTAACTGCCTTTCACTTTTCCCATAAGTTTTTATTAAATCCAAAGTCCCTCAACTAGCAGTTTTGAACCTTGCCTTCACTTTATAATTTAGTTCTTCAGTAAATGTAAGCTTTAGAAATCATGACAGTGATAAATTACTCTGAAAAGCAGTGTTTAGAATTAACTAACTTCATCTCAATAGCTCCTTAAGGATAAAGATACTACAGCTAAGGACTAATAGCTTCTTTTTAAAACAAGCATTATGGGTATATTATATTTTAATTTAAAAAATTCTCCATCACATGGATACAAAACATTTTTAACATTCATTTTTTTTCTCCTCAACCTATTTTTCTCCTCCCAACTTGAGAAGGCAGGCAATTGATATTGATTACATACGTGCACTCTTGGAAAACTTTTTTCATATTAGTCATGTTGCAAAGAAAACACTGACAAAAGAAAAACACCTAAGCAAATAGTAAAAAAAAAATGCTTCAATCTGCATTCAAATTTCATCATTTCTTTCTCTGAACATGGATAGAATTTTTCATCATACATCCTTTACAATTATCTTAGATCACTGAATTTCTGAGAATAGCTAAGTTATTCACAATTGATCATTATTACAATATTACGGTTACTGTAGTTAATGTTATCCTGATTCTGCTTATTTCACTTTATAGTGCTTCAGCTAAGTTTTCTAGGTTTTTCTGTAAACAGCTTCCTCAATGATCCCACAATTGATGTCTATTCCCTCAATTTTCAGTTCTTTGCCACCATAAAGGAGCAGCCATAAATAGTAAACATTTATATAAATATAAATATATATACACACATATATATGCATATATGTATATAATTAATGTATAATATACATTAAGTGTGTGTATTTACTTGTGTGTGTGTGTGTGTGTCCTTTCCTTTTTTCTTTGATCTCTTTGGGAAACAGATCTAGTAGTAGTGTTGCTAGGACAAAGGGTATACACAGTTTTACAGCCCTTTGGGAATAATTTCCTATTAATTTCCCAAATGATTAGATTTGTTCATAATTCTCCCAACAGTTCATTAGTGTACCAGTTTTTCTGTATCCCACCAACATTTGTCCTTTTCTTTTCTGTCATATTTGCAAATCTGATAGGTGTGAGGTGCTAACTCAGAGTTGCTTCATTTTGCATTTCTCTAAGTAACAGTGATTTAGAGAATTTTTAAATGAATATAGGTAGCTTTGATTTCTTTCTCTCAAAACTGCTGTTTCATATTATTCAAATATTTATTTGTTCATCAGGAAATGACTTGTAGTCTTATCAATTTTATTCAGTTCTCTATATTTTTGAGAAATGAGGCCTTGAATAGAGAAACGCCATAATTTTTTGTTGTCCCCCCCATGTTTCCTGCTTTCTCTCTAAACTTGATTGTTTTTGTTCCATTTGTGCAAAACCTTTTTAATTTCATACAATCAAAATTATCCACTTTAGATCTTGTGCTACTTATTGTCTCTTGTTAGGTCATTGATTCTTCCCTTATCCATGGATCTGATAGGTAAACTATTTATGCTCCCCTAATTTGGTTAGGGTGTCTAAATCATGTGCCCATTTTCACCTTTTCTTAGTATATAGTATGAGATGCTAATCAATGCCTAGTTTCTGTCAAACTTCTTTATAGCTTTCCCAGCAGTATTTGTCAAATAGTGACTTCTTTTCCAAAAGCTCAGGTCTTTGAATTTATCAAACATTAGATTACTATGGTCATTTACTGTGTGTTATGTACCTAATGTCTTACATGGATCCACTATTCTATTTCTTAGCTAATATCAAATTATTTTTACGATTATCATTTTGTAGTACAGTTTGAGATCTGACACTGCTAAATCACCCACCTTTATTCACTTTTTTCCCACTTATTCTTAGGAATAATATTATATTGTCTTGGTCTACCCATGAGCAATTAATATTTCTCCAATTGTTTAGATCTACTATTTATGTGAAAAGTGTTTTGTAATTGTGTTCTTATAGCTTTGGGGTTTGTCTTGGCAGATTGACTCCTAAGTATTTTATGTTTTCTGTACTTAATTTCAATTAAATTTCTCTTTTTATCTCTTGCTGCTGGACTTTGCTCATAATATATTGAAGGGCTAATGATTTATTTGGGTTTCTTTTATATTTCAAAACTTTGCTAAAGTTGTTCTTTATGTCAACATTTTTTTAAGTTGATTCTCTAGGATTCTCTCAGCATGGCATAGTATTATTGTAGAGTTCTCTCATACCTGTGCATTGCTGAGAAGAGTCCAGTTTATCAAGGTTGATTGTCACACATATGATGTGTCTGTGATTATGGACAAATTATTCCTGGTGCTGCTCTTCTCACTTTGCATCCATTTGTATAAGCCTCTCCAGGTAATTATGAAGTCCATCTCCTTCCCATTTCTTATAGAACAATAATATTCCATTAAATTCATATACCACAACTTGTTTAGCCATTCCCCAATTGAGGGGCATCCCCTAAATTTCCGGTTTTTTGCCACCACAAAGGGAGATACAATAAATATTTTTGTACATGTGGATCCTTTTCCCACTTCTATGATCTCCTTGGGATACAACCCCAAAAGTGGTATTACTGGGTCAAAGGGTATGCAATTATTTACAGCCCTTTGGGCATAGTTCCAGATTACTCTCCAAAATGGTTGTATCAGTTCCAAGTTCCACCAACCACACATTAGAGTTCCAATTTTTCCACGTCCTCTCTAGCACTTATCATTTTCCTGTTTTGTCATCTTAGCCAACCTGACTGATGAGATGTTGTTTTGATTTGCATTTCTTCAAATCAAGAGGCTTCACCCCTGATCTTACTAGAAAGACTTCTAACCTAGTCCCACTACAGATAATGCTTGCTGATGATTTTAGATAGATACTACTTATCATTTTAGGAAAGGCTCTATTTATTCCTATTCTTTTTACTATTTTTTGTATTGGAATTAGTGTTGTGCTTTGTCAAAAGCTTTTATTTTCATATACTGAAATTGTTTTTGCTCTTTTTATTATTGTGATGATTAATAATGCTAATAGCTTTTCTAGTATAGAGACAGTTCTGCATTCCTGATAAAAATTAACCTAATACTGTCTAGCCTCTACTATTTTATGCCAGAATTTCAGTTTTCCAGAATTTATGTTTTGTAATATTTGTGACTGATCTTTACTGGAAAACTTGGTATTTTTTTTCTTGTCAAGATGATTGTGCTTTTTCCTGCTATTTCTCAATCAGATTTTGAATATACCTTGAATCCCCATTTTCTCTACTTTTCAGGAAAGTCCCACATATCATCACTTCATAGTTGACAGAAATAAATTTCTGAAAAATAGTTTCTACATTTTTTCCTCAAGAGACTCTTTTCTTGCCTCAAAGTGATCTCTTCCACCTATGCTCTAACATTTCAAGGAAAGAAACATGCATTACAATTTTTAGGAATGATGAGAGCAAAATTCATGTAATGAATCCAAGGATGGACTTCCATAATACTACCGATCAATGTTTATAGTAAAGCAATTCAAAATCATATAATCAAAACATCAGTTATAGTATATTAAAAATGTTTACTTTCAAAAATATTGAAAAAGATCAGGGTCTCATTGTATATAACAAATGTGTAGGAAATATGGCTCCTCCTAAACTGATCAAGGGAAAGAAAATTCTTTTTTTTGATTTGATTTGTTTATTTACTTTTAGTTTACAAGATTCAGTTCTAGAGTCCCTTGAGTTTCAAGTTTTCTCCGCTCCCTTCCCCTCCCCCTCCCCCCTTACCCATGGCATCATAGAGTCAGTATAAAATCTGCAAATACTTTCACATTGGACATTAGTCTGATTTTATAGAATGGTTGTAACTAATGGAGTAGACAGTAGGAAAAAGGAAACAAAACCAAACATGGAAAAGAGCGATAGCATGTAGATTGCTTCAGTCTCCATTTAAACTCTGTTATGAAAAAAAAAATTCTATGAATGATTCATCTTACAAGCTTAAACATCTCTACTTCTTAGTACAGAGATTTTTGGAATGCAGTGAGGGAAAGAGCAAAAATTAGAAAAAACAATAGTAATGAAAAAAGGGACCAGAGAAGAGAGAGAAAGAATGAAAGGAAAGGAGAAAAGGATATCAGAAGCAGAGAAAGAGAAGAGAGGAGAAAGACAGGCAGAGAGAGTCAGATTCAAATAGGCCTAGAAAACAGAGATGATTGTGACCTTGAACACTATGAATTTTCCTTCTTTTCTATATTATTTAAGCTCAAAATGATCATTATGGTATCATGAGGAATATTTATTTTGATTAGGGAAAAATGATGCTTCTGTTGGGACTGAAAAGGAAAACTGTTTTATTCTAAACTGGTTTCTACTTTTTGTACTTGGTGGCAGATATTAGGGAAGTTTAGTATACAGCAGTCACTGACTTCAAATTAAGTGGTAATGAATGCAGATTTCCATGAAGATTCCACGAGTTAGTAATTACGGTTTTATTGCAATTCGAAATGGTGAAATAAACTCAGTCTCCTCTGTCCTATACATGTAATTGATGAGTTAATTTGTCCTCAGAATTCTCACTCTTCTAATATTTCTCCACTGATGCCATGAAAATTAATAGGATGCAAAATATATGAAATTATATTCACTAAGAAACCACTGTACAATGCCAGGGAGGCATATTTTTTTCATCTTTGGATGGTACAGGGTCACCATCTTTTTTTTCTCCTTTCCTGGTGACATTTTCAGATTTGACATTTTGTGACATTTTCAGTTTAATATTGCTAATACCCCGGCTGCAGAATTAAAAGTACACCCGGAGGAAGGGTTGGATGCAGGCACATAAGCAGAGGATTACATGGGTTTTTTGTCTAACAAACATTTATATGTAAACAATTCATCCACTAAGAGGCATGTCAGGACATTTTTTTCCCCTCTCCAGTTTATAAGATTGTTGTTTCCTAAGTGTTGGCTTGCCTTTGGAAGCCAGGGGTATATAAAGGCTGAAGTGAGCTCCCACAAAGATACAATGCACTGATCACATGAGAAATGGTCCTTTCTAAATCAGTTGGATATTGAACAGGTTGAAGGGGGAATGAGAAGATAAAGCAATCATGCAACAGGTGAGTAATTTTTTTGTTTTGTCCTTACCTAACTACCTACTGTCAAAGGGCAGTCTTCTCGTACATACCAACCAGCAATCATGAGAATCCCCATATAGTATACACACCCAACAGATGAAAGAATCACAATTTTAATTGAATGTTGACACTGACATTTCCAAAGGGTTCTGTTGGATGAGTGAAAGGTTATATTCATTTTTTTAAGTATACACAATAAATAAAATCTCTTTAGCTGTCCCCTGAAAGTCTTCCTAGATTTTTATTGCTGCAAGAGTTACCCCTTATTTCATTCCTGAATAGCATAGTTTTGTGTAGGTAGCAGGTTTATCCTTGCATATTTCAGCTAGGATACCTTCTGCTAAGACAGCTGTTTAAGAGACATGGTAATCATTACTATAGAGCATAAAGACATAAATATCAAAGACAGCCATATGTGCAATAGTTGGCCAGTTCTATGTGGTTGTGTCCATCCAGCACTCTCAGATTTAAATGTAGCTTGTGTGACATAAACAATCCAGTATTATCACATGTACTATAAGATGTTATACTAGATACAACACAGTTGTGCCTAGTACTTCCTAGACATAATTCCTTATGTTTAGTTATGGTTATGATTATCATTTTGAAAGAAATAAGCAATTTAGGCTAATTCAAACCTGGTTGACAAAAACACAAAATGATCATTAATGGACTGATATTAACTTGGAGAAAGTATAGACAGTGCCACAGGAAGTTTCAATTGTCCTTGCAAGGTTTGTCTTTTTAATAAATGTATTAAATAAAGACATAAACAAGAATTTATGACATTTGTAGATAGTACAATGCCTGAAGGGTTAGATAACCAATTAGAAGGCAATATCAATATCCAAAAAAATTCTGTCAGGCTAGAACATTAGGACAAATCTAATATGAATTTGACTAAGTATGAGGTGAAAAAAATCAAATGGAGAAGTGTAAATCTATTATGTAACAGTTCTGAAAAACAACAAAATAAGTTTGTCAGTGATGCTAAATGGTAGCCCAAAATAACTACTTGATCTTTTTGCTGAATGAAGAGGAAATCTGTACCTAGAAAGGAGAGGATATATTACCACCTTGCTCTGCCACTGTCCAAGCACATTTAGCATTTTTGTTTGGCTCTGGGTAGCACATTTACAAAGGATAATGCTTAGTCAACAAGCATGTTTGAGGGATTCAATATGATGGACCTTGAAACAAAAAGATTTGGGTGACATAAGACATTTGTGCTCAAGTATTTCAAGAATTGTCATATGGGAGAAAGATTATACTTGTATAGTCTTATGTAAAAAGGCTCTGTTTAATAGAATAAATACTCTCTCATAAAATGAAACCTAATGGTATCATTAAACTTCTAATTTTTGTATCATGAAAGATATCCAAATAAGGAAGAAGGAACTTCTGGAAACCAAGATGGCAGAATAAGCAGTAAGTCACCTTCGTCCTGTTTTATAGACTTTGAAAAACCCAGAGAATGTGGCCTCAGGAAAAATCTTGGAATACTAGAGCTAATAGGAAGACAAGATACAGCAGTCTTCTAGCTCAGAAGTGTAGGTGTATTATCAGAAAAGGTCTCTCTTGCTGTGACTGAAGGGGAACAATCCATGATGGGAGGCCTCCCAGAAAGGCAGTAGCATGTCCCAACTCAGCAGATCAGCAGGAGATCCTGAGCCCCAGGGTGTTGGAGCAGGCAAACACCAACACCAGGCACAAACCAGTCATCACCACCTGTTCTATCTCAGTACCAGGTAAACTACTAGACCACAATAATATCCAGCTACCAGCACCTGAGGTCCCAGTACACAAAACCAGTAAACAGGCCCCAAGCCCCCAGCATAAAAAGTCTGGGACAGTGCCTTCTGGACCCGAGAAGAAGAGATTAAATTTAAAAGCCAGAAAAATGGCAAACAATATGAGCAAGAAGAATCAAAGAAAAACCATGAATATAGATAAATATCTTGGTGACAGGGAAGATCAAAACACAAATTCAGGAGAGGACAACATGGTCAATATACCCACATCCAAGACCTAAAAGGTGATTATGAATTGGTCTCAAACCCAAAAGTCTTCTTAAAAGAGCTCAAAAAGGATTTTAAAAGCCAAATAGAGAGAAAGAAGACAAATTGAACAATTCTTTTAAAAATGCAATTGACAAAATGAGGAAGAAGAGTACTTACACTGAAAAAACAACAGCTTCCAAAGTAAAATTGACCAAAAGGAAAAGGAAGTACAAAAGCTAATAAAGAAAACAATTAGATAAGAATTAGGCCTGGCCAAATAGAAAATAATGATTCTGTGAGGCATCAGGAATCAGTCAAACAAAGGTGAAAGAATGAAAAAATAGAAGTAAACATAAAATATCACACTAAAAAACAAATGACCAGGAAAATAGATCCAGTAGAGATAATTTTAAAATTATTGGTCTACTGGAAAATGATGATGAAAAAAAAGGCCTGGACAGCATTTTCCAAAACATCATCAAAGAAAACTCCCCTGAGGTCCCAGATCCAAAGGGTAAAAGAGTCATCAAAAGAATCCACTGATTAGGGGGTAGAGCCAAGATGGCAGCATAGAAGCAGCAAAGTTTCACAGCTCCCATACAGGTTTCTCACCTTAAATACCCAGAAAATACAACACTAAACAAATTTTAGGGCTCCAAAACTTACAAAAATAAAGGAAACCCATCTATGGCTGCAGGTAACTTGGCAGGTGGGGTTCATTGCAGCAGACTGGGAGCTGAAACCAGCCCAGCATGAAACCGTGGCCTGGCCCCAGGGAGGTCAGGAGAAGCTGCAACTTGAGTCTACAGTAGAGTGGATTGGCAGCACCTGGGGCATTCTCCACATTTATCAAGCCAGAAAAAACAAGGCTAAGAGAAAGGTCAGTGGAATTCAAACTAAATTTGGGGGAGCCAGGAAGCAGTCCCTGGCTGAACTGACCCCAGGGCAAGCAAGCAGCCCAACCAGGCTGCTTCAGAGCACCTGGCCTGCAGACCCAGGAGGGCCAAAACAGTTGATCAAAGGTCAAGAACTGTTGCGTTCAGAGGCCTGGATCAGGAGAGTGGTCTTGGGTGGTGGTCCTCGGGTGCCCTTTCAGCAAGATGAAGCTGGTGGGGGCTGCAGCACCCCCTAATAGCTCCAGCAGCTGTGAAAACCCCAGCAACTTGGGACAGAGCTTTACCCTCTGGAAGCAGAGTTCCACAGAGCTAAAAATTGACTGTCCAATATGAGGAAAAGGAAGCAAACTAAGAACAGCAATAAAAGATTAGAATCCTTTTTTGGTGACAAAAAGGATCATAGCATGGAGCGGGAGGAAGACAACACAGTCAGAACTCCCACACCAAATGCTTCCAAGAAACATGGAGATTGCCTACAAGCCATAGATCAACTTAAAAAGGACTTTCACTACCAAATAAGAGAAGTGTAGGAAAAATTGGGAAGAGAAATGAGATTGATGTGAGAAAATCATGAAAAAGAGAGTTAACAACCTGACTGAAGAGAATAAGAACTTTAAAACAGATTAACTCAAATGGCAAAAGAGGTCCAAAGAGCCAATGAGGAGACAAATGCCTTAAAAAATCAAATTTGCCAGATGGAAAAAGAATCTCAAAAGGATTCTGAAGACAATAATTTGTTCAGAATTAGACTGGAGCAAGTGGAAACTAATGACTTTATGAGAAACCAAGATACTATTTAAACAGTTACGGACAAATAAAAAAAATAGAAAGCAGTGTGAAATATCTGCTGGAAAAAAGCACTGATCTGGAAAATAGATCCAAGAGAGAGAATTTGAAAATTATTGGTCTACCTGAAAGTCGTGATCAAAAAAAGAACTTGGAAAGCATCCTTCAAGAAATTCTGAAGGAAAATTGCCTTGATGTTTTTGAATCAGATGGCAAAATAGAACTTGAAAGAATTCACCTATCACCTCTTGAAAGAGATCCCCAAAAGAAAACTCCTAGAAATGGTATAACTAGGTTCCATAATCCTCAGATCAAGGAGAAAAATATTAGAGGCTGCCAAGAGAAAGCAATTTGAATACTGTGGAAACTCAATTAGGATAACACAAGATCTGGCAGCTTCTACACTGAGGGATCAAAGGGTCTGGAATATGATATTTCAGAGATCAAGGGAGCTGGGATTAAAACCAAGAATCAGCTACCCAGCAAAATTGAGTATAATGTTCCAGGGGAAAATAGTCATTCAATGAGATGGAGGACTTTCAAGCATTCTTGCTGAAAAAACCAGAACTGAACAGAAAATGTTACATTCAAACACAAGAAGCATGAGAAGGTAAACATAGGAAAGAAATCATACGGAACTTATAAAAGTTGAACTATTTATATTCTGATATGGAAAAATGATAATAGTAACTTATGAAACTCTCCTTAGTATGAGGATAGGTGAAGGGAATTCAAATGTGTGTGTGCGTGTGTGTGTGTGTATAATCCTACACATATGTCTATATAGGAGGATATATATGCATATGAATGCATATCTGAGCATGTGTGTATACGTGTATATAGAGGGTACAGGATTAATTGAATACAAAGGGATGATACTTTAAAAGGTGAAATTCTGAGATGGGAGAGGACTAGAATGAGAGGAGACAGGGAGAGATAAAATGAGGTTAATCATCCCATATAGAAGAGGGAAGGGATAACTGTTACAACTTTACCTTCATTTATCCTCAATGAATTTGGCTTAGGGAAGGAACTACATAAACTCTAAACTGGGTATCTTGCCACAGAGGAGAGTAAGGGGGATAGGGATGAGAGGGGGGATGATGGAGGGGAGGGCAGGGTCTAGGGGAGGGTTGCTGGAAACACATATTTCAGTAAAGGGATAGGGACAGAGTAGATAATAAAACAAGGAGGCGGTGCAGGATAGGAAGGAGGGACATATAATCAGATGCTCACTGTATGTCCATTGTGGAGATGTCCATCATAATTACACATGTACAGCCTGTATTGAATTGCTTGTCCTTCCAGTGGGGGTAGGTGACAAGGGAGGAACTGAAAGAATCTAGAATTTAAAGCTCTACGATCAAATGTTAAAAATATGTGTGTATGTGTATATATGTAATAATTATCATTATCAACTACATGCAACTGGGAATTAAGATATACAGGGACTGGGGTAGGGAGACTCTCACAGCCCTACCAGAAAGTCAGAGTGGTGTTGTAGGAGGGCATAAAAAAGAGCAGATTGGGGAAGGGGCTTTACAGTGGGATTGCTGTTTGGGGATTGGGGATAGGGGAAAGACGGGGAGAAAATTTGTAACTCAAAATCTCATGGAAAAGAATGCTGTAAACAAGAAAATAAATTTAAAATATTATCTAAAAATTTTTAAAAATAAAAAGGGAGAGCATAAAAAATCCACTGATCACCTCCTCAAAGAGATCCTAAATTGAAAACACCAAAGACTATTGTAGCTAAATTCCAGAATTATCTGGTCAAGAAAAAAAAAACACTGCAAACAGTCAGAAAGACACAATTCAAATATCATGGAACTACAGTCAGGATTATGCAGGACCTTGATACTTCTACATTAGAAGACCGGAGGGCTTCAGGTATGATATTCCATTAAGGCAAAGGTGTTTGGATTACAAACAAGGATCAACTACCTGGCAAGACTGAACATAATCTTTCAGGGTGGGAGATGGACATTCAATGAAACAGAGGACTTCCAGACTTTCTTGATGAAAAACCAAAGCTCAACAGAAAATTTTATATTCAAATACAAGATTCAAGAGAGGCACAAAAAGGCAAACAAGTAAGGGAAAATTAAACAAAATATGTTACTCAATAAAGCCAAGCTGTTTACAGCCCTGCATGGGAAGGTGATACTCACAACCCTTGAAAATTCTTTTTTACGTCATATAGAAGGGAAATACATATACAAAAGTGTTAGGATTAAGTTGATTTTGATGTGATAATAAAAATGAACCCCGTTAAAAGGAGGAAGGAAAAAAGCATTCATTAAATATCTCCCATGTCCCAGTAACTGCACTGACCACTTTACAAATATTATTTCATTTTATCCTCACAACAATCCTGAAAGGTAGGTGTTATTATTATCCCCATTCTGAAGATTAAGAAACTTTGGTAGTCCAAGGTTAATTGATTTGTTCAGGTCTTCTAAGAGTCTGAGGCTGGATTGGAATTCAGATCTTCCTGACCCCAAGTCTATATCCATTATGTCACCTGTGTAAATGGATACCTCAGGAGGCTGGTGACTTGCCCTCAGGCCTTCAAGTAAAAGCTGAATGACCTGTGAAGGGGTGGGAGTGGGAGAAGGGAGGGTACTGTATAGAAGATCCTCAGTCAGGTGACTACATTCCTTGTGATGTCATCTACTCTGAGATTCTGACATTCTTTGATTCTCTTGCTCTCTCTTTAATTTGTCTTCCAAATGTGTTATTTTACTTGTATGATATGCATATGTATTCTGGGGCAGTCTCCATTGTGGGAAAAGAAAGTGAATTTTAACCAAATGTTGCAAAAGAAATATAGTCCATCAAATAATATATCCCAATTTTCTATTTGGAAAATATGCCCATGATATTTATATGTGAGATATAAGGATTTAGGTGACTAAAACAGAGAATTCCAAATTAGAATTACATGAGTTAGCTCCAAAATAGAGCCAAGTATTGAAATTCAAAAAGTTATTTTGTAAAATGTTATTATGAAAATTTCACGGGGTAGGGGAAAGATGGGGAGAAAATTTGTAACTCAAAAATCTCATGGAAATGAATGATGTAAACAAGAAAACAAATTTTAAAAAATTATATCAAGACACACACGAAAAAGGAGAAAATTTCACCATCTCAAGCTTCATAATAGTCGATGCATGCCATGTTCAGCTGACAGGCTCAATAGAGGAAAAGTATCATGTAACAGTAATCAAACAAGAATACCACTTACCACCTTAGCAAGTTGGTAGTAATGCCCAAAGAATGTGAGCTAATCATAGGCTCAGCACTTTACTGAAGCACAATAAGAGTAAAAGCACAAACCAAACCACCTTTATTTGCTGCCCCATTACCCAGATAGACATCCATGCAGTTAAACATATTTAGAACAAAAAATTAGGAGTAAAAAATACCAATGATCTACTGATTTAATTACTGATCAAAAACAAACATCATATGCACAACAAAAATAGACAGAAATTATATATTATGCATTAATCCTCGGGCTTATCTTGTCTTCTAGCAGATATCAAGTAGAGAAGTCATTGTCTAATTTGCTTCAACAAACCAGGCTACTGAACCATCTTATGGAATGGAGGACTAGACTTGGATTCTTAAAGAACTGTGCTCAAGTCCTGTACCTAACACTAGCTGTCTGACCCTGTAGCTTTCATGATATTATGATATAAAAGAAGGGCAACCAAGCAAGTACAAAAGTTCAGTCATAGGACCAGTTCATGTTCCAAAAGACATAACCCTGGCTTTCTGATCCCATTGCGCCTCAAATCTGTATCATACAACCTATAGTAGAGGAGGTAGTATAGGGTGATGTGAAAGATTTGGACTTGGATTCAGGAGACACCTGAATTTGAGTTCTGCCTATGTCAAATGACTTAACCTCTCCTAATACCTACCTCAAAACATCACTGTGAAGGTCAAATGAAGTAAAGCATATATAACACTTTGTAACATTAATTAAATCAATTAAATAAATCAAAATAAAATTATATATTCTTACCCAGGGAAGATGTGGACAAAAACAATGTGTTTTTATAATATCACTGCTCTAAGGTTAAAAGAGGATTTATCCAGTAAAAAAAATTATTTTTGTGATGGGGAAATTGAGAAATTGAGAAAAGATGCTCTTTGGAATATGGATGGATTTCAGAGAACAGTCGTTTCACTTACAAACAAACCAATATCAATTCTATCACTTTGAGACATCCTTTTCATAGAAAGAGAAACTAAAATTAATCTCTGGAATGTTAATTGACTAGTGATAGCACGGGGAAAAAATGAGAGATGAAAGGAATGAATTCAGGGAAACCAGGAAGACTTGTATGAACTGAAACAGAGCAAAATCAGAAGAACATGAACAAAACCAGAAGAAAAAATATTTCTCACAGTAACAGTAACATTATAAAAACTATGAAAGACTTAAAATTTCTTATCAATGAAATGACCACTTTATTCCAGAGGAAAGATAATGTTGTATGCTACCCACGTTATTATAGAGAGATGATGGATTAAAGAAGTAGAATAAGACATACATTTTTGGACATGGAACATGTGGAGGTGTATGTTTGCTTACCTATGCATCTGTGTTACAAAGGTTTCAATTTTCTTTTCTTACAAATTGGAGGTGGGGAAACGAGAGAAAATAAATGCTTGTTAGCTGATAAAAATAAAATTAGATGTATACATATGTGTATATATACACACACGTAAACACACACACAAATGTGTACAGATATTTCAAATTAGCAACAATCAGACGTTTCGAGTACAATGCCAGAATATCTGGAAAGACAATGAGAAATCTGAATTTTTCATGTATACTTTTATAACTTTCCACCTGTCTGTTTTGTTATCATGTGGATGAAGCCTAAATCTAAGACGAACTCAATTGGTATCAGGGTTCTCCTCAAACATTGAACTCACTGGACATTTTTCAAAATCACCTTTTAAAGGCAACATGATTCTCTTTGGAAAGGAGAAGAAGCATCAGCTTACAGCTAATACAGACAAAAAGACACTCAATTTATTCCCTAGTCACTGGGTTGACTGGATGTTTTCTCCCCAGGTACTTACTGATATTATACACTACTGCTTTAACTGGGGCCCTTAGGGGAATGCCATCCTCTATCAGATGGATATTACAGAGCTAATGGGTTTGACTTAATGTATCCAAGTGCCTAACTTACAGCTGTAGAGAGAAGGAGAAACTGGGGAGACCAGAGGCTATTATGTGATGTAGCTTATTGAAACTTCTGAAAATAAAATTCATATAAACAAAGCAATGACCTTTCCATCTATTTGATGATACACTGCACCAGTAGTTGTATTGTAACCCAATATTTATGGAGGAAGACTAGAGGGTACAGATGAGAATGTATGCCTATTTGCCAATGTTTGTAAGCTGGAGCTTAGCATTACTAATGCTTCTATATAAATAATATCAGTTATGAAAGCTCACTGTTATTTTCCTTTGCTACATGGTTATTTTAATGATAATCCTATATGCATTGCAGTGAAGAGGTTGAAAATTTCCTATTTTCTCATTGTGATTTTATTGACAATACAACTGTAAATTAGCACCACGCCAAAACATCTGTCTTTTATCTTCCTCACTTTTTTTCCTATTGTATATATAGTCATCCATTGGCACACATAATTCCATGTACTTTCATTTCTTTGCAACTTGTGTTTTTTTCTCACAAACCAAATTGTTTAAGTAAATAAATATCATGCTTGGTACAGAATAACTTCCCTAAGTATAGATTACTTACTAGAACATGTACTTTGGTTGCCTTTTTCTGAAAACCACAATTTAAAAAAAGCATTTAAGGTCCATATTTAATCAAGGAATGAAAATTGTAAGAAATTGAGAGTTTGATTCTTTTTATTTTACAATCACAATGTTCTTCCTGCTATACAATGATGCTTCCAAGATTTCAAGCTGGAAACAAGTTTTAAGATTATCTAATCAAACCCACTTGTTCCAGAGAGAAGATCAATTAAGGTAAATCATAGTCATAGTATATAATCGCTTTCCGCCCCTTGTCCATTAGGGTCTTAGAAACACTTTCTTATATAGGTATACTGTGCTTTGCTCAATACATGCACTTTTTGAAAAGTGTGTTTAAATTGAGACTTTCTGTATATTGTGAAGCCACCTGGATGCTCCTGTTTGCAGATACATAATGCTGAGTGTATCAAGTTCTAGGCCACTTCAAAAAGATCCATGTTTATTCAAAATAAATTAGTCTAAAAATCCATGCAAGAAATATAAATGAATGAAAATGACTACTTTCTAGACTGTGACATGAAATAGGATGGCTAATTCATTGAGTTAGAATGCAAGTATTTACATTTTGGATACTTATTTCAGAAGGACAATGAAGTGGGCCTAGAATTGAATTGGAAGAAGATAGTAGGCTAGATCGCATTTGAAAAATTGCTCATTGTTTTTAAAGATTTCACTCAATTCCTTATATTTAAAAAAGACCTATTATTTCAAGTATAAGACCTTTTTAAAAATTTATTTGTTTATTTACTATTAGTTTACAAAATTAAGTTCCACAATCCCTGGAGTTTCAAATACTCTCCCCTTGCCCCTCTCCCCCCTCCCCTGCCAATCAAGTATACAATCAAGTATAGGATCTGCAAAAACTTTCACATTGGACATTAGTCTGGTTGTATAGAAGGGTTATAACCAATGGAGTGAACAACGGGAAAAAAGAAAACCAAACATGGGAAAGAATGATAGCATGTAGATTGCTTCAGTCTTGGTCTTCATATTTACCTGAAGAGGGTTATATAAACTGATGCTAAGTGAGAAGAGCAGAACCAGGAAGAATATAAGACCTTTTTAATAAGACCTATGATATTTTTAAAATAAGAACTTTTTTTTAAAAAAAGACCTGTCTTTTTAAAATGTTCTATTAATAATGATCTATGTTGTTGTGAATCTAGAAACATTACAATGTCCAATGAATCATTCTTACATGCCTCAAATGTCTATGGAGAAACGTGAAGTAGATGTAAACAGTTTGAATTATATTTTCAATAATGACTTATTTTCAAGAAGTGATGTAAAGTGTGTTATTGAAGAAAGGTTTGATTGGAAAAGATCAGACAGAAATAAAGCTAGTGCAAAAGATTCCTAATAATCACAAAATGTAAAAAGACGTAAAGTACACTGGTTATATTCTCTCTGAAGAATTTATGTAAAGACATGAGCAAGAATCATGCAAGATAAGAAGGCATACATGGTTTGATGGTAGAAAGAGCAATTCCTTTGAAGTTTGGAAGTATGTATAATTTAGTCATAAAATGAGTCTTTTGAAAATATATTACTCCATTGATGTCACATTCTGATGCAAATCATAGTGTGATGCAGTCTGATGCTGCCCTGGGTTCTTGAAAGCTATTGCAACAGATGAAAAGCCTGTCAGTATTGTGCAGTTCGTGTGTTCTATGGTTCACCTACAACGTCCTACTTATTGCAATTTACACATAGCTTCCATCTCTCACCAATATGGATTTTTACTGACTATGCATACTATAATACTCGGAATGTAATGTACTAATTCCCTAATTTCTTTCTCTTTGGCCTGGAGTCAGAAGGACCTAAGTTCAAATCTGGTTTAAGTCGCTTAACCACATGACTGAACAAGTCACTTAATTGCTGTCTGATTCAGTTTCCTCATCTGTAAAATGGGGATAATAATAACACCTAACTTGCAGGTTTGTTGTGAGGATAAAATGAACTAATATTTATAAATCACTTAAACCTTAAACTGCTATACAAATTCTAGAAATCATGGAATAAACTTATGAAAGAAGATAACACTACAAGAATAACAGCCAAAAAGTAGCTCACATTTATATATTTCTTACAGGTTTGTGACCCTTTTTTTGTGAGTTAGGTTGTTTCAGGCATGTAATCCCCATTGTAAAGAAGAAACATATTCCTGGTGATTAACGGGCTTGCCCAAGATCATACAAGTAAATTTTCCCTACTCCAAGGCTAGTTTCTTAGATATTTATGTAAGAGTGGTTTCAGACTATAGCAACCTTTGATATCTATTAGAAAATTACATGAAATTCTTAATTTAGTGAGGCATTGGAAAGCAATTTAAACTTTAAGACAAATGGAAATCATTTGAGAGATTTTTAAAAATTCATCCATTTTTGTTTATATTTTTAGAAAGTAACTAAAACCTAAACTAACATTTTAAATTAATTCTAGAAAGAGTAGGAAGACATCTGAGCCAAATACACATGACAAATGGCCACAGATACTCCTATGAGGAGGTCAACCTAAAATGGAAAAAGATCTTTCAACAAACCTCTTTAGAATACTTTAGTCCTACTCTTCTCAGCTAACAGAGAATTGAGTTGCTATTAGGAATTTGTTAGGACTAAAAGAACTCAGGAGTCAAGGAAAAAGCATTTATTAAGCGCTTATTATGTTTGAGGCACTTTAAGGCAAAATATGTGTTCATTTTACTCCAGGAGTTCATAATTTAATGAAAGAGACAAGAGCAAACAACTATGCACATACAAGATATATACAGTGTTAAGTGAAGGTTAATCTTAGAAGGAGAGAACTCCCCAACAATGTAATGTATCAGAAAGGATGAAATTTGAGCTGAGGCTTGAAGAAGTCCTATGATAATATCATTATGCTTCAAATCAATTTAGCAAACATTTTTTAAAGCATGCACCATAAGGAGAAGACTAGAAGACATGTAAAAGTTAGATAAGGCACCCTGTAGAGTTTGTAGCAAAAGGGTGGATGTAACACAGACACAGATAGCAAACATAATAATAACTAACTTAGAATACAAAAACACAATCCAAACATCAAAATATGAACAGGGAAGGGGCAGAGCCAAGATGGCAGCGTAGAAGCAGCAAAGCACCACAGCTCCCACACAAACATGCTAAAAAAACTCATAAAATGGGATGCTAAACAGATTTTCAAGCTCCAAAACTCTCCACAAGACACAAAGCACATCTGTTGCTACAGGCAGCGCAGCAGGCGGGGCTCTTCACAGCCATCTGGGAGCTGCGGCCGAGACCCCGGCCGGGTCAAGCCCTGGGGCATCTGGCGGGGAGCCGCATCTATAGGAGAGCAGATCTGCTGCACTGGAGGCACAATTACAACATTTATCAGGCCAGAAGAAAAAAAGGCTAAGAGAAAGGTCAGTGGATTTTGCTAACT
>JAQQSW010000266.1:36959-59139 GCA_028646575.1 Pseudocheirus occidentalis
CCCTGCTAGAAAGCTAGAGAGGTGTTGGAGGAGGGCATAAAAGGGAACATATTGTGGGAGGGGTCTTACAGTGGGATCAATGTTCTGGGCTGGGGGGTAGGGACAAAAAGGGGAGAAAATTTGTAACTTAAAACCTTGTGGAAATTAATGATGTAACCAAGAAAATAAATTAAAATTAAAAAAATATATAAATAGGAAATTAACTATGATGCCATTTGTTAACCAAAACCCATGTAAAGAAAGGAGAATGAAAAATTTTCTGCTGAATTGATATCAAGAATTATTTCACTTTTGGTCATTGCTTTTGACTGAAGAAGAAAAAATATCTACAAAGGAGAAACATGATTCATTACTGGAAAGCTATAATGTTCACTGATTGATATGACTTATTATTTGCTGGTTGTATAACTTTCAATAAAAATGACCTAAAACTGACTTTTAGATAAGCTACATTGATCATTTTAACTAAATAATTCTTAACAATTATTTACATGTTTGCTCTACCCTTTCATTACCTAGATTCTAGAGGGACTTTTTTTGAAAATAAAGCGTATCTAATCATATTACTCTTCCTAAAGCATTATTATCAATAAAACTTAACTATTTGTCTATTATATTTAATAAGGTTCCAAAGTTATATTAATTTATAAATAAAATAATATTTAATTTTTAATTTCATCCTTTTAGAATTTCCATTGTAATGCCACATATGTAACACATTAGTACACCAGTACATATATGCACATATATAACTATAAACACATAAATGCACTTGTATGAGAAAGGAATTATTATTATTATTATAAAGGCAAGCTCTTGGAAAGGTCATTGCTACTTTGAGGATCACAATAGGCTCCCTGTGAGGTACAGAGGTGGTTTTTGGGATGGATTTTACAGAATGAAGTAGAATTCAAAAGAACAATAGTGGAGGCCTGAATCCCTAAACATAGTAAATGAGATGAGAAAATCATGAAAGGAGTAACTTATATGGTGAATTCAAGGTACAGTAAGTAATTCTGTTTGTCTGGAACATGGAATCCATGGAGGAAATTAATATGAGATAAGGCTTGAGACATATGATGGGCCCAGATTATGGAAGACCTTTAACAGGGATATGCTAGTAAAATTTTCACAACTAGCTCTGAAAAAAAGTGTACACAGGGCACACATTTAAGATTAATCTATATTATTAACCTTTTCACCATGCTTTCTTAAGTCTAGAAAATCAACAAAACAAGACCTGGTTTATAGTGTTTGTTGATTGCAAGGGGTAAATGCTCATGTTGAAAATTTAGCAATAAGCTAACCCAGTGGAGCTGGCTTTAATACATCTCTGATCTGAATGATGGACAATAATAGCTTGAACCTTATTTCATAAGCAGATCTAATCATTAGGAAAACTGCTTATTACAAATGTAAAGGTTAAGTTGGATCAGGAAAAAGGAGAGGGAGTTGGTAAGAAGACTTGGTGTAGCACATTCAGCAAGTAAGTGTCTGAGACTGGATTTGAACTCAGATTTTTCCTTACTACAAGCCTGTTTATCCGACTACAAGATGTGGGGGAGGAAAAAGAATCAATGGAGACTGGGTGAATGGTGGTACCATGCACATGAAGAAATAAGAAGAATAAGAAGTTTTAAGGGAAAGCTAAGTCTCCTAATGGATAGAGTGAATTAGAATAGAATTAGAATAGAATAGAATTAGAATAGCATGCTTGATCTAGAGTCAAGAAAACCTCAGTTCAAATCCAGCCTTAAATACCTACTAGTTGTGTGACCCTTGGCAAGTTACTTTGCCTCTGTTTGCCTGTTTCCTTATCTATAAAATAGGGATAGTAATAGTACATTACCTCCTAGAGTTGCTATGAGGATCTAATGGGATATTAACTATAAAGCTCTTAGCAATGTTCCTGGAACATAGTGAATGTTATATACATATTAACTGGCATTAAGAATGCAATTCACTTCTCAAGATATAGTTCACAATTTATAATAACATTTCCCCATCAAAAAGTTACTCTGTATTTATTTTTTGTGTAAAACCTCTCCCAAAGCCCATTAGTATGAAATTCTCCCCTCACTTGTGGAGATGAATGTTCTGTCCTTGAACAAGTGAACTTTGTTCTGCATTTCTTCTGTCTCAGTGAGTTGAAGACAAATTATACATCAGATATCTTCTCCCATTGCCAATTTTGCAACCTTTCTGCTTCAGAAGCCTTTCTCATTTTTAATAAGAAATGTTGCTCTTCCATGTAGCAGCTGAGGTATGCCAGATGCCCAAAGCTTACCCTTCTACCTTCTAAATGGGGATAATATATAGACTTGAAAAATAAAATTAAGTAGTACCCCCCAAAGTCATTCATCTTTACTCCTGTCCTGAGGGTGGAAAGAATGAGGTTTTGAGAAGAAAACACAGCAGTTAGTGACAAACAGAACAATAGAGGACAAAAGGGGGAAATGGATAAAAAAAATTAGAGTGAACCAAGCCAAAAGTTGATCAAGCATCAAGTCATTATAGCATTGTTTGTGAGTTGTAATAATAACACAGATCATTTTTGACAAGTGGAACGATGTGTGACTTAAATTTACAAACCCCAAGCTCCAGAATCTACTCAAAAACAATGGTTGAGGAGGAGTCATGTTAAGAATGCCTTCATTTGTTTAACAACCAGAAATACGTTCCATTCTTCAGGGAAACCGTATGGAGGGTTAAAGTGGGTCTGCAGTGCTGAGCAAACAGAGAGCTGTTCACCAGCAGCATCTGCTAGGGACTTAGGAAAGCTGTTTTCTCTTAATAGACATCATTTTCCTTTTTTATTTCTTCTAGTGTGTAAACTCTTAAAGAAATGATGCATTGCATGGAAATTCATCCACAATTGAGAGTGCAAATAAGAGAAGAAAAACAAAATCATAAAAGACATTAAAAGGTACATTTCAGAAAGCAAGTTTACTCAGTTTCTTAGGCAATGAAGCATTCATGTTTTCAATTTTAACAGAGAGGCAGAAAATATGAAAACAAAGTAATTCCTAGGGAAAAGCTATGCTTAACATGCCTGAGAAAAGTTGTTTATTTTTAAACTTTTTCCCTCTTTAGAAGAAAGGAAATGGTTTTGCTCTCAATTTCAGCAGTCTCTAGAGTGTCAGCTCTGTTAAGGTTGGTGTGTGGGAAGCAAGAATTTTCTAAACTATTTGGGCAAGAAAGTACATCTACTCCAAAACAGCAGGAAAAATAAATACTGCATTGGCTATACCATCGCTACAAAGCTAGTGCTTTGTTACACTGCAGTCACTCCACAGTGACTCACTTAGTGATGACAGTGAACTTTATTTGGAGAAACTTACAGCCAACTTATTAGCATTCTCAGTACCAGCCTTTGGTTTTTGTGAATATGCAGCAATTTGATACTTATATTTAGAGCCCAGATTGTGGAGGTGATATTGACATTAAGCATGCTCATCTCTAGAACACTCATTTCCTCAATTTCTTTTTGCTGTAGAATGAGGTTGATAAAACTCTCAAACATTAAAGCCTGTTCTTTGCAACTTCAATCAGATGCATAATGATTTTGAATTCATTGATATCAGCAAAAACCAATCACAGAATGAGGAAAGGTAAAACACCCTGCTCTTTCAATCATTTTGTCACAGGCTTCCCTTGCACAGGTGACCTTGCTTTGTTGTACTGGAAGGTCCTTCTAAGAGACATGCATTTGTGGGATAAGGTAATACCTAGAATGCACATTAATTTTTAAACTGGTTTTACCTATGCTGCATATGAACGCAGATATATAGTATATATCAGATAACTGATATATAATCAGATAATCAGATAACTGAGCAAATCCAGATCCATAGTTTTCATAGAATGTTAATGATGGAAGGGACCTCAGTGTTCCCTTAGGATTGTGTGGTCCAGTTCCCTTGTTATAGTGATAATGAAACTAAGGTGACTGGAATTAAAGTGTACACTTAAAAAATCAACTCAAAGCACCTTATCATATTTATTAAAGATATTTTCTGAGATCGTAAAGTATCCTGTTATTTTCAGAGAAGCTTATTTTATCTAATAAAGAAATTATTATTAACATTTCTCTTAAGTTTAAGAAATCTATTTTGAATCTCTAGATTTCTACTTTCAGTAGAATGAGCTCTGAATTTAGATAAGAAAATCCGGATTTGAATGCCACTTTCCTCATTTACTAGCTGTATGACTTTGATGAAATCTGTTTTCCTTTTTTCTTCATCTTACTTATCTGTTAAGTAGGGATAATAATACCTGTTCAAGTTATCTCACAATACTATTGTAAATATTAAACGAGATATATAATGCATTAAAGTACACTGGACCTATAATTACTATGCCAACATAATTTACTAACAATAGCATTGTATTATTATATTTTAGCATGCTCCACTTGGCCCAGTTTAGTCTGGCTCTATGCTTATCTCACATATTTGTAAAAAGTATATTGTTTCAAAGAAAAAGAAGTACTTATTCTTACAGTGCTTTCTCTAATTCAAAAATCTCTTTGTGATTATAGTAGAGTTATGCCAAATGACAGTGTAAGAGTAGGAAGTTTCAGAGCTTTCAAAATACGGGCAGAAATTCAACTACACATTTAAATGCTTGATTGAAAACATTTTTAAGTGTTCCTAGTTCCACCATTTAGGGAAGTCAACCCATTTAGGTTTTTTAAAAGACATGCATAGAAGAGAGAAGCAAGAGTAGATAACTGAAGATGAATATGAAAGGTTAGCACTGTCTTGTTAGAATCATATAAGCAATACAAACGGCATTGCAATTCTCAGGTACTCTGTCTTAGTCTGAATATGTCTGGGACACTATTCTCTTCTTGCTGACACATTTTAGGAAGGATATTGGCTAGTTGGACATGTTAAGAAGAGAGTATGAGGAGACTGGAAGGCCAGGAAGCATGAGGGTTAATTGATGGAACCTGGAATATTTAGCATGGAGAAGAAAAGATTCAGGGGAAAAATAATAGTTACGTTTAGGTCTCTGAAAAGCTGACATACGAAAAAGGATTAGATTAGCTCTCAGAAGGAAGAATTTGCAGAAACAGGTAGAGGTGTGTAATGGTAATGTAATTTAATTTCTTTTTTTTTTGTTCATTCTAGAAATTTAATTACAGCCACATAATTTTTACTCTTGCATTTTCTCAATAGTTTCTTCCTTATATTTGCCCTTTTCCTTCCCTACTTGGTGAGATTTGGCTTTTCGCTCAAGGATCTTTTTGCGATCTTTGTCCAGCTTTAACCTTGTGATAACCACCTTGCTGGGATGAATGCCCACGTGGACAGTTGTACCATTGGCCTTCTCCCATTGCACACGCTCAATGTAGATCACATTTTTCTTCCTGTAGACCTGGACTACCTTGCCAATTTGCTGCCCTTTGTAGTGTCCTCGAACAACCTGTACTTCATCATCTTTTCGAATGGGCATGGAGCGGACCTTGTACTTCTGTCTCAGCTCCTTAGAAAGAGGAGAAGACATAATTTTCCTCCATATATGAGAAGGAGCATTGAAATGCCTCTTGCAGTTCTTGCTGCGGTCAGAAGTCACAAAGGGATTGAACTTCATTTTGACCTCGGAGCCACCGTCTGTAATTTAATTTCAACAGAAATTGTGAAGGATTTGAGATGGACTGGACCCTATGAACTGCAGTGTGGAGTAAGACTTACGTGGAGAACTGGATAAAGAATTGGGAGCTGTCTGTCTTTGAATCCAGTTGACTGTTTGGTGGATTCAGATAGGAGATGGGGCCATGGAAGGTGATCCAGGGAATCTGAGAGGACACACTGAGTCAAGCTGAAAGAAGGCTTTACTTGGACACTGTATATTGACTGAGGAATTGTAAATTTACTAGTGACTTAGGGGTGGAGGATCTGTGTATTGTCTCATGATGAATGAGTGGCTAAATGACTATACTTAGTAACTGATTACTGAATGAGTGACTGATTGAGTTAACTTAGTGTGCCCCATGAATGGCAGATTTTAACTACTGTTCTCTGCAATGACTGAATGACTTGACTAAGGAGGCAAGCCTACTGAAGGATGATTGAATGATCGAGTTATGGAATCATTGCCCTTTGTTCAAAACTTTGTAGCCACTATGGTGGAAACTATGTGGCCATTTTAATGATAAGCTGTTGTGAATACTATATTTTGATTATCTATGATAAGTTGTAATATTGTGAATACTGTACCTTGATTTTCTGTGAATGTTTTGCTTTGATTTGTTATGGAATCAATAGAGTGTTCACTATACTATGTAATCAGAACCTTAAACACTTCAACAAACATGATAAATATGAAGCAATTACTTACATATATATATACACATATATACATATATATACATATATATATATATATATATATATATATATATATATACACATGTTGGGCAAAAGGCACTTACTTTTTAAATGTTTTACATATAATATCCATTATCTACATTAGTCTGAGGCCTGCTGGTGGATCCTTGAAGCAACTTTTCACTGGAAAGCTGCTTGTGAATGTCATTACAAGCTGTCAGAAAGGCAGACCTAGGATCTGTGAAAAGAAAAACTTCCTAATTAGAGCTGTCCAAAAAGGAATGGTACCATGAAGAAAGAAAGAAGACAGAAAGGAAGGAGGGAAGAAAAGGATGGAAGAAAAGGATGTCCTTTGTGTCTTATTATATTGGAAGAGACATTAGGGTTTCCAAAATCTCTCTGTGATCTCAAGCACTAGGGCATGGCATCCTTTAGCTACTCCATCTTTTCTTTGACTAGGTGCTCTGTATGTGTGTATGTATGCATGTGTATATATGTGTATATATGCACATATATATATATATATATATATGCGTTTGTATGATTGCATACACATGAAGGAAATATGTATTTCATACTCTCTTAGATACAACTTGACACAGTAGCTGGGCTTGAAGTTACAAAGACCTGGGTTCATATACTACCTCTGATATTTACTAGCTATGTGATGTAGGACAAATGAATTGATCTTTCCTAATCATAGTTTCATAACCTGCAAAATAGATCTTAAAGTAGCAGCTACTTCATAGAATTTCTGGGAGAATCAAATGATTATATACATGAAACACTACAAATCTTAAAGTGCTATAGAAATAAACCTCCATAACTTTATATATGTAGAAAAATTTTATTTATACCGGGAAAAGTTGCTTCAAGGATGCACCAGCAGGCCTCAGACTAATGTAGATAATGGAGACTATATGTAAAACATTTAAAAAGTAAGTGCCGTTTGCCCAACATGTATATATATGTAAGTAATTGTTTCATATTTATCGTGTTTGTTTACAAATTTTAAGGGGAATTAAATATCATTCAACAATACATAAATATATACACATATACACACATATATGCACACACACACATATATATATATAGATAGATTGTATATGTATATGTGTGTATGCACACACACACACATACTCATACATCTGCTTGCTGTAATTCAGTTCAGTTGTTCTTTCAAGCAAGCAACTGTTGTCTGTGATCTCAGGCACTTTTTAACTTAAATTATATATCAAAGTGTCAATTTTCAGGATGGCTCTATGTTACCTGGCATGAGACTCAATTTATAGAGCAAAACAGTATTATAGAGTTTAGGACAACTTTAATTGCTGCTGTAGCAGCTAGGCCAAAACAGCAATGACAACAGAAGTTAGCTGGAATCTCAGAAAAATTCCAACCATTCCAAACAATAGCAGTCCTACACTTATTATGTAATTAACAACATATCTTACTTTTTATTGATTATTATATTATAAAACATTCCTGCATAGGTTCACAAAAAGCTGATGTTTCCCCAAACTTGATAGATTCAGAATAGATGATGTTCTTAAAGTTTCCATAGATAGGAATACTAAGCCCTTTTTTGGTTATCCATTACAGTTGTATAGAAGAATAAATCCTAAAATGAGTGGTTCTTCTTCTTCTTCTTCCTCTTCTTCTTCTTCTTCTTCTTCCTCTTCTTCTTCTTCCTTTTCTTCTTCTTCCTCTTCTTCTTCCTCTTCTTCTTCTTCTTCTTCTTCTTCCTTTTCTTCTTCTTCCTCTTCTTCTTCTTCCTTTTCTTCTTCTTCCTCTTCTTCTTCCTCTTCTTCTTCTTCTTCTTCTTCCTCTTCTTCTTCATCTTCTTCTTCTTCTTCTTCTTCTTCTTCTTCTTCTTCTTCTTCTTCTTCTTCTTCTTCTTCTCCTTCTTCTTCTGATTCCAAGAACCAAGAGAATGGGATTTTGATGGGATCAAGGGAGGGAAAAAGGCAGAGGCAATCCAGAAGTAACAGACAATGGAGGGCTAGGCTAGTTTAAGGGTAACAGATTTGACCATAGATATTTTGATAGTATTAAGGGGGGAGGCAGCTGAAGACTACCTGGACATAACAGACAATGGAGGGCAAGGCTAGGTTAAGGGTAACAGAGATTCAGTCATATTGATAATGGAAGCTTTTTGACCTCTGGGGAATCCCAGATCAAGTGGGAAGATTCAAGGAGGTTCCCAGGTCTGATACCCCATCAAAACTAATAATAATAAGTTAAGTAAAACAAATAATTCAATGACCTGATATGAAAGTCCCTGCAACATTCCACATCTGCAGTTCCACCACTCTTTTTGTAAAAACAAATAAAAAAATTATTTTTTCCCTCTCACCCACCTTCCACTCCATTGGGAAAAAAGTAAATAAAAGCTATTTTCTCTTAACAAATAGCAATAGTCAAATGCAACATATCTTCTTAATGGCTGCATGCTAATATAGATGCATATAGATCCTAAATACAGGGACGATACTAATTGATCTGTATATGTATAAAATTTAAATTTATACTTACTTTTATTGTTCATAAATTTCATTCTGCATCCTACTCCTGTCACATTCTTTTTCATCATTGGTCTTCCAGAATTAAGGAATCAAGCTCAACATTCCCTGAAAAATTCACAAGGGCAGCCTGAACCAGATTAAAGTATAATTGGGAAATGTTAAATAAAATAAATAAAAATACCATAAAACATAAATAAAGTTAATTTGTGTTTTTTCCCTAATTCAATAAGTAGTCTGCTCATATCAATTGTTATTTGAATTTGATGGAGCTGAATTATATTGATCATAGTTCTTGAGCTTTCAAAGTTGCCTGTTTTTACAAGATGTTGCTATCTTGTATTCTCCTGTTCTGCTTATTTCATTATTCATCCACTTATAAAACTCCTCAAAACTGTTTCTTTTAATGATATTGCTTTATAGCATGAATATCACTGTGATCTGGGACTTATCTGTAATTTATAGCCTTGGAAAGGAGCCACTAGACACTAAATGTTAAATGTCTTGCCCATGGCCATTTAATTAGGGTTTGTCACAATCAAGTCTTCAACCTACATCTGAATCTAAATTTTTTCTTATGCCATCTCTCAAGTTCTTCTTTATATGCAAACAAAAATATTCATATCTCAAATATAAATCCTTTTCCTTTTTTCTGTGGACAAAGAAAAGTTACCAAACAGCTACCCTTTCATTGACTGCAGAAAGTTATCAAATCACAGCTTAAAATTCTTCAGGTCAGATACACTTACCTCATTATTTCCTTAAAAGTACAATTCAAAGAAAGTACTTTGTGCTCATGCAAAGGAAAAGGGGGTTGAGGTGGTATATGAAAAATTACCGTCTTAACAAGATAAGAATTATCAGAATTAAATCTTTTTCCTTATCCCTCATATTTTCCCAGTCTCCTTTATTTCTCCTTAAAAACTAGAAAATTGTTTTCAATATGAGCCAATGCATTGGTGTTTATTTCAAAACTCTGAAGACCTGAATCCTAAACATCTCAAAACTTAACAAAATATATTTTACTGTGCCTGAAGCATTTGCCCTTAGATTCCTAATTATCAGTAGAGGGCATTGTGATTTTCATAAAAGCAACATAGAAGAAGAATAACAGATCATTTTTACTCAGGTCTCTTTCCTTTTTTTTGCATCCTGCTTTTCTGTTTCCATTGTTATCAGTCTAAAAGTAAATATATTTTCACAAATGCTGCCAGACTCTTTCTCTCAATATCCATTGCTATTCTGTTCTTTCCCTTCTATGCAAATCAGTCAAAATTGTCCTTTTCCAGGCAGGACTATAAAATGGAGTCTTGGTACTCCAGTTGATTTAAATTTGACCCTGTTGCCAAGGAAAAGTATGTTTCATTTCATGACCAGTCCTATGGTCTGTGTTTAGTGGGTCTGGCCATGCACAGTAAATATCCAAATGAGTATACAGGACAAGACCATACTTGTGGAAAAATTACTTACTTAGCAATTAATGAGCCTGTTTGCATTGTTGCCTGAGGCACTAGAAAAATGATAGAAAGAAATGTAGGCAATCTAGCTGAAAACTGCACAATGGTTAATATGGATAGCATTTGGTTTACTTAGTACCTTTCTATCTCACACTTCCACAGTGCCCTTGTGATATAATATTATGCTGCTAAAATAAAGACATCCCAGAAATGCAGAAAGAAGCTTGGTTTAGCAATATAACCCATTCTTTGAAGAGAGACCACATAAAACTAAGAAAGAGAAGCCCTCTGAGGAATTACATATGTATATGTTTTAGAGGCGAGATGGTGTAGGTGTGGAAGAATTTGTCTCTCCATCACTCAAAACAAGTTTCTCTCCTACACGAATTAGAGCATTTGTTATCACATCCCATATGTCTGGAGTAATTGGTTTGATAATATCCATGGACATCTGAAAAGGGGAGAAAGACCTAATAATAAGAAAGAATACAGTATAGCTGCAAAAGAGCTTATTATGAGGAATAGGAAAAATAAAGAAGCATAATTCTAACAGAGCAACTGAGATTGATGTAGCCCTTCAGTATTATAAAGCATTTCCACATCTGTTATTCTTCAACCTCTTGAGTCCTCTCCTGTAAAATGGAGGATTGGACTAAATTATTAGTATAATCTATAGCAATTCTATATTTCTAATCCTGTGAAGCTATTATTTTAGTCAATTCTCAAAAAAATCCCTGAGAGGGTTAGTAATGTAGCTCTATTATGCCTTCTTTTATGGATAAGGGTAATAAAACTTAGAGAACTTGTTATATAGTTACTATGTGGTAGACAGAGCTGTAAGTAGTACTGATGATGTGTAGGCTCTAAGACTCCTCCTTGAGCTCCTTGAATCTTTGAGGTACGGGCTCTGGGAAAGTAAACCTTTCTAGGGAAGACATTTGCCTGAGGTCATGGGCCTTAAGTTGTGGCTCTGCCTAAGTCTTTAGCCCTCCTTTGTTCCAATAGTTTCCCACCCTCAATGTTCCTGTTCCCTCCCTTGAACTCCCCTGGACCACCATTGTCTATGGTCTCCAGGTAGTCTCCAGAATCTTCCCACCCTTAACCACTCACTACTGGAGTCTGATCTCATCTTGATACCTGAGGACCCTCCCTACTGGAGTCTGAACTCATCTGACTCTTCCTGAAGACCCTCCCCAATCTCCTCCTCTGGACCACCCCTAGATTCCTCCCACAATCTTTCTGTATATAGAACCCCGTCTTCCTTCCATGCTCTGAGAGTGCCATGGGATAGCTTGGCACAGACTTGCTCTGTGTGAGAGCGCCATAGACTAGCTTAGCAGAGACTTGCTCTGTAAGAGTCTACCCCATATCTTTCAATAAACTTTACTTTTTCCTTGGCTGAGAAGACTTGAGTGGAATTTTTTCAGCAGGACCCAGCATGTTGGTATTTTGGGTTCTTGGGCAGCCCTAACCCTCTTTTGGTTCCTCTTCAGTAGCATGGGTCAAATGGAACACTGACCCATTTCCTCCTCACTATTACTGTCATCTCAGAACCAACCCTCTTTGTTCACCATCATCCATTTGAGTTGCATGAACACTAACATCTCCTCTGTGGTCTCCTTTCCCTCTACCATCTGCAGGGGCAAATTCTAGAATCTCCAAAGAATGAGCCATCCTATCTCCCACTGAGAATTCTCTCTATCCCACCCTTCAATGAATTTGCCCCTGGCACAAATGTTACTATAAACAGATCTGATGATTGAGGCACAGCTTAGTCTCTGGTCTTCTGGCTGCAAGTTGTGTTCTTTACACAATGATTAAGACTTGAGGACTGGATTGATTTCTTTACAAAATGTTTTAGTAATTCAAATACCTCTTTCAATTATTCAAGTAGTTTAAAATATCTGCTAAAAGACAGTAACTTTACTTCTTACAGTACAATACTCTAGGGCAATAATTTGAGGACCTTATTAGGTCATATTATGTCAAAATTATTTTCCTATTTTCCCCAAAGGCTAAATAATCTTTAGACCTAGTAAACATCACAATCTACATCTTGCCAATGCAAAATAAAAATGCTTATGAAAATCTCACTGAAATTACATATCCAGCCCTGCTAATTATAGAAACTGAATTGTAAATGAGACAATCACTATTTTTTTTGGAACAGCAGGATAATGAAGTTCCTATGTAACTAATAGAATAGAGGGGCCCATGAATGAAACACCAACAACTGGAATTCCTTGGAGACAGAATCCTAATTGTTTTTTGATGCACTAGAGTGGAGTAGAAATAATAGTAGAGGCATCAAGGCAAGGAAAGTTAACTTTTTCACAGCTACAGAAGTTGATGGCCTATTTGAGTTTCACCATAAATTCATAATTCCAAGCTGCTCAAGGTGTAAAAGCTGAACAGAAACTACATGCAAACTAAAACACAACCAGACAACCACACACACATGCACACACACACACAAATACTTATAATTTTGCTAAACTTTATTGTGATTAGCAAGATAGGTTGGTTATGATTTGGTGGAAGATATTATTCCATGACTTCTAGCTTATATTCCTTGTGTTGTTGTTTTTTCTTAACAGTTATTCTTTACTCTTTCCTGCTCCTGCTGCTCCCACCCTCACCCACCACTTGATCTGACAGGAACAAATTTCTGTTTTGATTTGGTTTGTTTTTTTGGATGAAAGGCTCGTAGTATGCAGCTCAGTGGTCACAGAAGTGGTCCCTGGCAGAAGCACTAAGAGGCATAACATGCTTGGATCTGTTCCCTAAGCTAATGGTGATGGGGTCCACAGTTGGCAAACAACAGGTTTTCATTCAACTCTGACAATCTGGCTGCTATAGAAATTGTTCATAAGCAGTCAACGTGCTCCAGCTCCAGTAATGTGTCTACTGAGACTCTTTGCTTATACTCCCTGTTAGGTAATATTCAGCTTTATGATATTCAGGTCTCTGAAAGGTGAATGACTCATTTCAAATTCCAATCCTAACAATAATTCCAATTTTCAAATGGTGATTCATACCCATTTCAAAATGTGATGGTTTTATTTAGCATTTTCTAGGCCATTGGGAGATCTGTTACAAGACTCCCCCCGCCCCTCCCCTTTCCCTCATCACCTTTTTGTTCTACAAGAGATATCAAGAAATTCATTTCAAATTCACTCCCTTGCTGTCTGCACAGCATAGATGTCTTCAGGTCCAAGCAGATTTGATCCTCTGAATATAGAAAGTATTCCTTTAATTGTGTATATTTTGCTTGTGTCATCAGAAAAGGAGTGGGGCAGGTAGTATGCCTGTGGGGGTCAGGGAATCGGGGACAACTATTCATCAACAGAAGAATTCAAATAAACCAGAGGGAGGACAAAAATAGGTTTAAAATATGTATTGACCTGCTAGTCTCATAGCGGTTCTCAACCCCCTTTGGGGGTCGAACAAGGTGGCCTAAGACCATCAAAAACACATATTTCTGATGATCTTAGAAACCGATATACCACTCCTCTATCTGTCTCCAGGCTGGTCCACCCACATGCATATATGTGCACATATGAGTGTTAAAGGGTCACGTCATTAGGAAGGTTGAGAACTACTGCTCTAATGCAGTGGTTAAGGTGGGGGAGATAATAGACTGCAAAATGCATTTTATTTCACTATTTATCCTAGCATTTACCAAATGCACAAATTAGCATCATACCAAGTTACACTTGGCAAGATTGAAATGAGGAATAAAAATAAAATCCTCCTCATTCAATTTTGCACCCATAGTTGTGAGTAACTCAGTTCTTCTGCTGATACGTGGAATGTTCATTACCTTCAACAGAAGAACAAAAAATTAGATACCTGATAAAATGGAGATCCATTTTATTTTGTTTTGGTTTTTTGTTACTGTTGTTACTAAGCATACTGTCACTAGTGTGCCTTTCCTATGTCTAATCCTGGCTTGAATTTGATCCTGGCATCTCAAAGCCAAGCTTAGGAGAACTCAAGCTCAGGCAGTATCTAATTAACTGAGAAAAGTTTTGAGTATAGTTTGTGAAATTGTCAAGCCTCTTTTGACATTTGACAGAGCCTTTGGAGACCATCATACTTGGGTCCTTGGAGAAGGACAATGAATCAATGAAGGAGATCCAGAAGGAGAACACAGAAAAATGAAGAAAAACAACAGGAGATAATAGAATCATGGCAGCTAAAGAAGGAGAGAGAATAACTAAGTAAAGGGGAGTAATCTAGAATGCCAAATGAGACCCCCAAAAAACGTTTCGAAGAATGAGGACCTAGGCTAGGTCATCAGACATATCTGTAATTAAGGAAAGATCTTTTAATACATCAATATAAGATGAGAAGGACATTTTTAATAATGCTCTTCCATTTTCATTGTCAAATTTACTTAGGAGGACTGAAAATAAACAAACAGATATAATGGAGACTTTCTACATTAAAAAAAAAGATTCCTCCAAGATGAAGTTAACAAAAATCTTGGAATTTGTCTGCAGATATTTCCCAATAAATCAGTACTCCAAACATTCTACAAAATGTCTAAAAGCTTATAAAAAGAAAACAGGCTGCTGAAATTTACCTTGCTGAATTTAATTGTACATCTGAGTAAATTCACTCTCTCTGTGTGCCTTCTCCAGAAAATGCTTACAGACAATTATATTCATAGTTTAACTTTAAGCTTATAGCCAAACCCCTCTATTAGTTCACTTCATCAAGTAAATATTGAGGCAGCACTGAGATAATTTGCCAATCCTTGGAACATTTATTATTTTTTATGTGACAGGAAATGAAATACTCTAACAATATTTTACTTTCTAATTGGAGGAGAAATTGCAGCTTAGAAGAAGAATGCACAAAGGTTTTTGCACTCATGGGACTCAACCAAATTCTCACCTCAGACATATGCAATTTGGGGTTGGGGTACAGCATAAAGGTCATGGTTTCTGGGAGCTTTCTCTTTTCCCTTTTTTTCCTTAGCACTTTTTAATAATTCCTAACTGCCATAATACAGGAAAAGAAAATCTTTGTGTGCTTAAATTCTGATTACCTTGGCATTATGCCTTTCTGCATAAAATCAAGGGTCAATATTTTATAAAGCATTATGTTATATATTGCTTAAAATTCCCCAGTACACACAGCTAAATTGCATGATTAATGATTAGATAGATGATATATATAATTCTAAATTTCCAATTCTAAAATTGTGTCACACTCATCTAACTATATATCATGTAAGTTTCTCAATAGTACTTCCATATATTAGAGTACATATATTCTGTTGCCAGAATTAAATATAAGAAAGATCACTTTGTAAAAGAAAAAAATTATTTAAAAAACCCACAGAGCCTGAGGGACAGATGTCTAGATGAGAGAACAAGAGGGCTTTCTTCCTGTTCTTGTCTCATCATCTTGAATGAATTATGACCTCTCAAATTTCTGTATCTTTAGTCAGTGGGATTAGGGAATTTTAGGGTTACATGTTCAGGAGGCCAGGCTTCTAGACACTAATCTATTCCTCACTAGCTATTAGACCTCCAGCAAATCATTTGATCTATATGGACCTCAGTTTCTTCATTTGTATACTGAAGAGTTCAGACTAGGCTCTTTGATCCCTATGGCTCCAAAGGTCTATGATTCTCTTCCCCCATTCAACTGTGAGTTCTTTAAGGATCAGGACTGCTTTTGCCTTTCTTTGTCTTCCCTGGAGCTTAGAATAATGCCTGGCACATAAGCACTTAGTAAATATTTGTTGACTTGACTGTTCACTAATTAGTACTAGTTAAACCTCCTGTAACTACACATGATAACCCTTCTTAGGCTGTTATGAATTATATAAAAAGCTGAAAATGGTTGTGATGAACAATGTGTGTATCAAGCACTCTGACCTTTGTTTGTCAAGTTACACTTTCTTTATCAAGAACTTAGCTGATTCTCTTTATCCTAAACATAGAACATTACTTTTACTTTAGAGAGGAGCATAGTGTATTGGATAGAGTGCTGGAGCTGGAGTCAGGAAGACCTGATTCCAAATCAAACCTCTGACCTATCCTAGCTGCATGGCCATAAGAAAATGACTTAATCTCTCTCATACTCAGTTATCTCTTCTATAAAAATGGAAATTATAATAAAAGTTGAAGCTAATTAGGATGGTTATTGTGAAGTTTAGTCAGTGAACAAATACTTAATAGCCATGTTTTATGTATCAGGAAGTGTGCTAAGCACTGAAGATACAAACAAATAAATAAAAACAAAAGATAATCTCCACTCTCGATCCCCATAATTTAATGGGGGAGAACCCATGCAAATAATTACTACAAACAAGACATATTCAAGATAAGTTGAAAATGATCAATAAAGGGAAGGCACTAGCATTCTTCTTAGTAAAGGCTTCTAACAGAAGATACTATATGCAAAATGCCTTAAAAACTTTAAAGCACAATAAAATAGCTGTTATTATTAATCATCATTATATTTCACCTTACTAGATTTACCCTATAGTTCTGACCAGTCAAAATCTTTTCCTCATCTAGATTATTTCATATGTTAAATATGCCTCCTAGATTTCTGCCATTCCAAAATAAAGGGTGGAATTCATCTTCATCCAAAATTGAAAAGAACTGGCCCAATGACAAATCCCTAGAGAACGCCATTAGACACTTCCCTCAAAGGTGACCCTTATGACTTTTCCTCAAGTTTTTGTCCTATACTAATCAGGTAAGCCATGTGACCTTCTATCAATCAACAATAATTTTTAAAGAACCTATTGTATCCCAAGCCCCATTTCTAGACATTAGAAGCACAATGACAAGACTATAATGACATCTGTATTATTGAAAATAATGAGATAACTATTTCATTGTTAGAATCTTATGTATTATAATACATTGTGAACAACTGGAGAGCAGGGACTATCCTTTGCTTTCCTTTGTATCTTCAGCATTTAGTACAGTACCTCGTACATAAAAAACATTTAAATAGGTACTGAATAAATTACTGACATAGTATTAATTAGTCTAATGCTTTCTGCAGTCACATAGGTAAAAAAAACTGGAATGTAAACTTTAATTCAAAAAGTATAGTCAACTTCAATTTCTCTATTAACTTGTTCACCCTGTAAAATTAATCATGTCAATATTTTAATTTTACTGAGACTGAATGGGAGAAAAATGTGGTGGCCTAAGCAGATGGTTGTCACAGACTTTATACCACAATTAAGAATTAGTATACAAGTCTATGCTGTTTGTTGTACTATAAATGGTTTCCAAGTACCAATGCTGAGAAAATTCATTCTTTAAGAATGCACAATAGTTAACGAGAGGACCTATTTTCAGCAGGTACATGAAGAGCCTATAAGAATCAGTTAAAATGTTGATGATAGGAAATTTGTGATTCTTAAACTTAAGTTTAACTCATCTGTCTGTGCCACCATTGGCTATAGGAAAGTACAAGGACTGCCCAGGGCTTACCAAATGTTATAGCATATGCAGCAGCTTATACGAGAAAAGGAAGGAGACTAGCATCTAAGGAGACTATGCTAGTTTTCCAGGCTTATTGCACTTTCCTTCTCAAATTCCTTACTTAAGCCAAAATGACCTGTTGGCTGTTCCCCAGAGTCAATATCCTATCTTCACTTTTCTTTCCCCCCTCTGCATGTTCTTTCTACCATATCTGAAATGCACTGTCTCCTCTCCTTTGTCTTTTAAAATCCCTGGCTCATTCAAAGATCAGTTAAGGCAATACTTCCTCTACAATACCTTTTGCCTTACTTGTAAGTACCTTCTCCTGCTTCAAATTATCATATGTATGTTGATTCGCTTGCATGCTATAATCTTTTAGCGGAATAGAAGCTCAATGACGGACTATTTCTTCATATTTGCACCCAGTACAATCTATTGCACATAATAAAACATTTAAATGTTACACTAATATAACAGGTTTCCCAGCTGATAAACTCATATTGTGGATAGGATGGATGTTCAGGGTTCACAATTTGGGCAAAACCTTGGAAGAAGATATTTTACATGGCCACCTCGAGCATCTCCTTTTTCAGGCCCTCTCTCACCTCTATAGTTAGTCTGGTCTCCCTTTAGGTAACCAGTACATCCTGTCCTTTCAATATCTGTTCTCTCTTAAAACTTCTTCCCAACAGAAAAGGTTTATTATCACCCATTTACACTAGGGTATGAATTTAAATATATGGGTTATCTCTTTCAGAGGTATTTTATACCCTGTCTCCAATAGCATAATAAAAGACACTGTATGCTGTTAGAAGAATTTCACACATTAATAAACAGGTGGAGGAAGCACTGGGAGGGGGACAGAAAGATTTTCCTGGCAGTCCTGAAATAATAGTTCACATGAATATATCACTTTAACACTTACAAAGAGCTTTTGCCTTGTCATGAAATAAAAATTACTTTCTTTGTTTTAGGAGGAAAGATCACTCAAAGCTTTTATAAAAAATAAAAAAGACCATGGCTGCCCATGCTGGAAGAAACCACTTTCTTAGGAAACAGAACCAATTTCTTAAAAGATTTCAGTGTCCATCAACATACATCGACAGACGTTTTTTAAAATACATGTCAGAAGACAGAACATTTGTTAAGCCAGACATTTCCAGAATGTGGACATTGTAGAAAGAAAAAATGCAGACAGCTGGTAAAGTAAGGGCATGAACTGGAAAGCTACTCTAAGGGTCATTTAGATTAGACTGACTTCAACAGCTGGACAAGACGTTTCTGAACTCAGAAGAGTACAGTTCACAGTTACAAAAGAAAAGAGGGCAGCAGATACTGAAATACATGACTTCTTATATCAAGCTTCATGAAAAAAGAGGGCTTTAAAATAGAGGTACTGAAACCCAACAGGATTCTGCAATCTCAAGAAGTCCATGTTGTAGATATAAAAGTAGTATGATTGTTGTTATTAATAATAATCATTCTTCCCATTTTTAAATGAGTAAATTGAGGCTCAGATAAACTATAGTTCAAGCTGTTCTGTTCTTTAAGTGAAACATCATCTCCACTGTAGCTCTCTTTCCTCACAACAAACCATAGCAAAAAAGTAATCTTTCTATTTTGGCCTAAGCAAGGTTGTACCTCCTTAGTAATGACCTCTGAGATTCACAGTTCCCCAGACAGATTTAAGAGAGGTCCATGAACGTGAATAGGAGAAAGTGCATCTTTATTTAAACATAATTGGTTTCCTTTGTGATCATATATATTTTATTTTAAACATTATTCTACATGTTTATAGGCTTTATCTGATTGCCTAAGGGGTCCAAAGAACAACAAAAGGTTAATTCCTATGCTGAAGCTATGATGTACTCTGGAGCTATGAATATTTAGATCCAAAGTAGAAAATTCCCTTAGCGCTAAACAAAACACAGAACTTTGACCAAAATTGGATTCAATAATCAGATAATTTTTTTTCCTTCAGAAAAAAAGTGACAGTCTCAGTTGAAGGTAAGGAGCCACAACTATTATTCCATTCCCAATGTTGTCCATGTTTCAAAAGAAAAGCTGATTTTTCTTCTTCTTCTTCTTCTTCTTCTTTGTGGTATCTTTTTATCTATTTTTTCTACCATTACATAATTGTATTAGATCAAGGGATTTTTCCCTTACTATTAGCTACCAATTTTCACCCCTCTATAGACTATCTATTTTTACTGCTGCTAATCATGTAGACATGAATAATTGACTACTTTTACTACTACTATCTTATTTAATTTCCTCTTTTCATCAAACAACTTTTTCCAAATCACTGTCATTACTAACTCCCTCCCTCCACCTTCACACTTCACACCTACTTTTACTCCTTTGCAATCCCAGTAACCCCATTACTCTACTAAAGCTTCTCCAGTGTTTCCAATGGCCTGTTAATTCAAAAATAAAATCGCCTTTAGTCAAATCTACTTAGAATCACAGAGGCATTTCGAGCCTGTTAACAGCTCAAACCTAGAAATTTCTTGTCTCTTGGCTTCTGTGTCATTTCTTTCCTTATTTCTTTGGCAACTTAAATAGGACCATTCCTGGATCATCTCCCCATTTCCTCAATATAGTTACTTATGAAGGTTCTACCTTTATGAATGCTCTATACTATTTTCTTTGCTTTCTGTAAATACTAATTTTATTATTATTTGATCATCATAAAACCTACAAATATTTTGATTTACAAAGAAAAAAAGGATTGTGTATGGAATGATGAGACTGGACTGTACAATTTATTTTTAGAAAATATCAAGTATAACAAAAATATTTTTAAAATATGTCATCTGCATCATCTTGAATACTTTATCTGAAGATTAATTTCAATCTTGTACCTATAACACAGGCTCTTTTCCTGTATTTCCAGTTGATACATCCCACTATTTTAAAAAAATTTGTTCATTTTTAGTTTTCAGCATTCATTGTCAAAAGATATTGAGTTACAAATTATCTCCCCATCTTTCCCCTACCCCACCCCAAAATAGCTAGTTTATTGAATATCCGTTCCCCCAATATGCTCTCTCTCATTCCCCCTTTAACTTTCTGGGAGGGCAAGATGGATTTTATACCATATACATACACACATGCATACATATGTACGCACATATGTATGTATGTATGTATGTGTGTATATATAAGGATATATGTGTATCTATGTGTGTATATGTATATGTGTGTATACCTGCATATCTTATTTCCCAGTTTCATGTAAAAAGCAACTTTTTTAAACATTTGTTTTTAAATCCTTGGTTTCCAGATTCGTTTCCTTCTTCTCTCCTCACCCACCTGCAGTGGGAAGATAAATAATTCAATATAGATCATTCTTGTGTAATTACACAAAATGTTTCCATAGAAGATATATTGTGAAAGGCTAACTATATTTCCCTCCATCCTATTCCGCCCCCCACTAATTCTATTTTTTTCCTTTGACCCTATCCGTTTTCAAAGGTGTGTACTTCTAACTACCCTCTCCCCCAATCTGCCCTCCCTTCTATCTTCCCCCCTCTTATCCCCTTTCCCTTTACTTTCCTGTAGGGTAAGATATCAAATTGAGTTTGATTATTATTCCCTCCTTAAGTCAAATTCATGAGAGTACAGATGACTCAATCCCTTTCACCTTCCTAATCTTTCCCTCCATTGTAACAGTTTTCTCTTGCCTTTTTTATATGAGATAGTTTACAGTATCCTATCTCTCCCCATCTCCTTCTCTCATTATATTGCTCTTTCACTTGTTAATTTGATTTTTTGATATCATCTCTTGCTATTTAACTAATCCTGTGCCCCTTTCTATGTATACATATACACATATATGCACACACTCACATATATATTTATACATACACCCTCCTATATAAACATACATGCACTATACATACATATATGTGTATGCATGTATATATGTGTGTGTGTATATACACATATAAACAGATATATTTCCTTCAACTATCCTCATACAGAGAAAAGTCTTATGAGTTACAATTATCATTTTCCATGTAGGAATATAAACAGTTCAACTTTAATAAGTTCTTTATGATTTCTTTTTCCTGTTTACCTTCTCATGATTCTCTTGCTTGTATTTGGATGTCAAATTTTCTGTTCAGCTCTGGTTTTTTCATCAAGAATGCTTGAAAATTGCATATTTTGTTGAATGTATGTATTTTCCCCTGAAGTATTATACCCAGTTTTGTTGAGTAGGTGATTCTTGATTTAAATCCTAGCTCTGTGAAACCCATGACCAGAAGAAGAACTTGGAAAGCATCCTTCAAGAGATCCTCAAAGAAAATTGCCCTGATGTTGTAGAATCAGAGGGCAAAATAGAACTTGAGAGAATTCACCGATCACCTCTTCAAAAAGATCCCCAGAAGAAA
>JAQQSW010000267.1:0-58627 GCA_028646575.1 Pseudocheirus occidentalis
ACAACATCTTGTTGAGACTGATAATTATTGTGGAGTCATATTTGGCTCTCCGTGACCGCATTGGGGTTTTCTGGGCAAAGACACTGGAGTGGTTCGTCATTTCCTTCTTCAGTTCATTTTACAGATTAGTAAAGTGATGGAAATAGGGTTAAGTGACTTGTCCTGGATCACACAGCTACTAAGTACCTGAGGTCAGATTTAACTTCAGGCCTGGCACTCTATCCACTGGGCCACCTGCCTCATGAATCTGGACAATTACTCATTCCCAAGACATGAGTAAACAGATTTAAGTGGTGGAAAGAGGCAGAGTAATTAAACAGAAGATATTTATCATAGAGGCAGGCATCTCAGGCAAATCTCCCCCTCATAGTTCACTCCAACAGATCCCCTCTAACCTAGAGTGAGGGAGGAGTAAAGGAATTGACTAAGGGATTTTCCATTCAGGTCCTGGTCCTGATGGAGAGAAGAGTTGGGAAAGGGTGACTTAGCCCACATGGAGTTGGGGGCCATCCAAGAAAGAGTAGCTAGTTTTCTATTAAATGTCTCCAACTATCTAACTACAGTAATGGAAGCATTACCTTACCTAATTTGCAATATTAATTTATTTGGTGGAACTTCTTCTTCAAAACTGATATAAAGGGAAAATATTGTCTTTATAAATTTCTTCATGTTCTGAACTATAGATAGGCAATAGAGGGAATATTGCTCTTAGTCTTTTTTTTTTTGGAGGGGGAAAGGCAAAGCAATTGGGGTTAAGTGACTTGCCCAAGGTCACACATCTAGTAAGTGTGTCAAGTGCCTGAGGCTGGATTTGAACTCAGGTCCTCCTGACTCCAGGGTCTGTGCTTGATTCACTGGGCCACCTAGCTGCCCTGAAATTGCTCTTACTAGGAGCTTCCTAGTAAAGCTTTATGTCCCCACAAAGAAGAAGCAAGAGACTATTGTGGGAAGCCTGAAGGTGAGAGTCTTGGGGGTCTGAGGGAAGGGAAGAGAGTAGATGATTTTTCATGGGGTTTTAAAGGATAAGATTTTAATGGGCAAAGATAGAGAGTGATAAGTTGAGACCTAACATCTTCAAAAATCCTCAAAATACATGGTCTCTAGCTAGGCAAGGCTAACAAGATCACTCATATGCCAGTACCTAAATTTAACTTTGGATCAGAGAATATTAGAGCTATTAGGGACCAATTAGTCCAGTTCTTTTATTTGACAGAAGAAGAAATTGAGTCAATGTGAGCCAAAGGAAGTGGAAAAGCCATCCAACAAGATTGAGTGCCTTGGTGAGTACTGGGACCAGATTGAGGAACTATTATTGTTAGGCTATGGAGAGACTCTGAGACAGGAAAAGAAGCAATCAGTAGGTAAAGAGTCAAGGGCAGAAACTAAGCCCAATTAACCCCCTCAGTCCAAACCCAAAGATCTTTCCATTTAGTGCAGTACTCCTACAGACCAATGCCATCTATTCACCTACTATGGCAGTTGTGGTTACTGCAGTTTTGGGGGCCAATGGGCATTAGTAGAAAAGATTTCCCTTAATAACTCCAGCTATAGATAGTGTGGTAAAGTAGAATGAGAACTGGCCAGGAGTTATAGGCTCATAGAATCATAGAACTGGGGAAGACAACAGAGAGCAGGGCCAGAACTTGACTTCTCACTCCTAGTTCAGTGTCCTTCCCACCATATTATCTTTCCCATAGATCTATCATCTATGATCTCATTGCTAGCTTCCAACCCATATGTGAATCCCTTCTACAATATCTTCCACACACGGGCATTTTCTTGACCTTTTTGTTTTTGTTCAAATGATGTGATTAATGCCCAAATTGCCAATCTAATTTCACTTGCTTTCCCCAAACCTGCTCCACTAGATCAAAGTGTTCATCTTCACATTCTGTCATAAAGGGGTATAGAACACAATGACCTACTTCCTCAAGGGGAGAGTTAGTCAATAAGCATTTAGTAAGCACAGGCATTATGCTAAGCTCCAGCGATATAAAGAAAACCAAAAGACAGTCCTTGCTCTCAAGGAGCTCAAAGTCTAATGAGGGAGGCATATGAAAATGACTGTGATATAAAGGATAAATTTGAGGTAATAAACAGAGGGAAGGCACTAGAAATAAGGGAGATCAGGAAAGGCTTCTTGTAGAAGCAGAGATTTTAGATGGACCTTGAAGGAAACCAGGAAAGCCAGGAGGCAGAGATGAGAAGGGAAAAACTTCCAGGAACTGAGAAAAGGTACTGAAAATGCCTGCAATCCAGAGATGGAATGACTTGTTCCATGAACAGCAAGAAAGCCAGTGTTGCTGGATCATAGAGTGATAGGGAGTAAAGTGTAAGAAGGCTGGAAAGGTAGGAAGAAGTGAGATTGTGAAGGGCTTTGGATACCAAGCAGAGGATAGCATGGAATCCTTATAAATCAAAGCACTTTGGAAAAGAATGTTGCTCTACAGGGGCAAACTATTAATTTTATTTTGTTTTGCAAATACTCAGTGAACATATGGATTTGTGGATGCTTTGTGTTACTGGAGGAGATTCTTTTGTCTGGCACAATGGAGTCAGAACCAGATGGCTCATGTAAATAATTGCAGAACTAAGCAGATATATGGTACACATCAGTAGAACTTGCTTTGGTCTTCTACTAAAGGTGACCCCTAGATAAATGAAGACAACAAGGAAGAATTTGGACTTTGGGTTAGTGGGTCTGAGAAACCTTTTCCAATAGGTGGAAATATATTTTATCACAGGAGACAAATACACTCGAGTTTCAGGTCAATCCATTGCTTGGAGGTGGGGGGAAGTAGAGAGAACTAATTCAAATTATGTCTAGTTTTCTTCACACAGGATTGGTACTCATGACTTGCCATGACTTCTTGGCTCACAGATGTCTAAAGTTCATAGACTGAGAATCACCTTCTCAAGGTTGATTTGGACTGGTGATAGAGTGTTGAATTTTGTTTTTAATACTGGGCCTCTGATTTCGTCATGGTAGATAACTCCAAGTGTGGAAATTCCTTCTGTTCATACAGATGATAATCAACAATTTGTTTGTAACTTATTACCTTAGAGAGTTGCCTTGGCCTTTCCCCCAAGATGGTGCCAAAGGCAAAGAAGGAAGCCGTTGTCCCCCACAAGACAGAAGCCAAGTCCAAGGCCTTGAAGGCCAAGAAGGTGGTGCTGAAGTGTGTCCATAGCCACAAAAAGAAGATCTGAACATCTCCCACCTTCTAGTGACCCAAGACACTAAGACTTCTAAGGCAGCCCAAATACCCTCAGAAAAGTGCCCCTCAGAGAAACAAGCTTGATCACTATGCCAGCATTAAGTTTCCCTTGACCACTGAGTCTACTATGAAGAAGACTGAGGACAACAACACCCTAGTCTTCATTGTGGACATCAAGGCCAACAAGCATCAGATCAAGCAGGCTGTAAAGAAGTTGTATGACATTGATGTAGCCAAAGTCAACACACTGATCCGGCCTGATGGAGAGAAGAAGGCCTATGTCCGTCTTGCTCCAGACTACAATGCTGTTGTTGTAGTCATACAATGATGTTGCCAACAAGATTGGAGTCATCTAACTTACTGTGTCCAGCTGTGTCCCATTCCACCTACAATAAAAAGTTTTCCAGAAAAAAAAAGAGAGAGTTGCCTTGGCTACTGTGAAAATTAAGTGACTTCATGGTTACACAGCTGGTACAGTTCTTTTTATATTTTGAGTTCCAAGCTGTTTCCCTCCTTCTGTCCTTCCCAGCTCTACACTAGGGAAAGCCAACATTACACACACACACACACACACACACACACACACGCACACGAAACCATACAACATATACTTCTATGTATCAGTTCTTTTGCTGGAGGTGAATAGCATCTCTCTTCATACGTCCTTTGTAGTTTATTTAAACGGCCGTATTACTCAGAGTAGCTTAGTCGTTCATGGTTACTCTTTGAACAATATTGCTGTTACTGTATACAATGTTCTCTTGGTTCTGCTTGTTTCACTCTGTTATTTCATGCAGGTCTTTCCATGTTCTTCTAAAATCAACCTGCTCATCATTTCTCATAGCATAGTAGCATTCCATTGTAATGTTAATTTTATTAAGAAGAGTTCTGGTATGGGGCGGCTAAGTGGCACAGTGAATAGAGCACCGGCCCTGGAGGCAGGAGTACCTGAATTCTAACCCGGCCTCAGACACTTAACACACACACAAAAAAACCCCAAAGTAGCCATATGACCTTGGGCAAGTCACTTAACCCCAACTGCCCTCCAAAAAGCAAAAAAAAAAAAAAGAGTTGTGGTACAAAATAATTCTTTAAATCACTAATGCTTCGAGAAATGCAAATTAAAGTAATTTTGAAATCCACTTCACACCTCTCAGACAGGCAAAGATTACAAGAGGAAAATTATTCAATATTGGATGATCCGTGGAAAAAATATACATTAAGATGCTGTAGTATAGCTGAGAATTGGCCCAGCTACATCAGAAAGCAATTTGGAAGAATGCACAGTTACTAAATCATGCACAGACCTTTGACCTAGCTATACCTCTATTAGATCTATATGCCGGAGAAATATAAGAAAGAAGAAAAGGATCTACGTGTACAAAAATATTTGTAACAGCTCTTTTTTGTGGTAGTCGAAAATTGGAAACTAAGAAAGTATTTTCCTATTGGGGAAGGACTAAACAAATTGTGTTATATGAATGCAGAGGAATGTTATTGTGCCATAATAAATGATGAAATGGACGGTTGTAGAGCAAACTGGAAAGACCTTTATGAACTGATGCAGACTGAAGGAAGAAGAAGTAAGAGAACTATTTACTAAATAATTATAAAGAAAAAAATGCTTAGAAAGACTTGAGAATTCTGATGAATGTAATGATATACAATGACTCCAAAAGAATGAAGATGAAATAATCTACTTTCTTCCTGAGAGGTAGTGGACTTAAAATGCAGAAAGATATACACATTTTCAAATACGGCTAATGAAGGAATTAATTTGTTTTGCCAGGTTATATAGATTTGTATGGAAGAATTTATTTCTTGTATTTGCTTTGTTTTTAAATTTGCTGATTAAGGGGGAGGGGAGGTAAAGGGAGGAACAGAGTGTTATACTTGTTACTTGAAATTTTTTTTAAATGAAAAGTTTTTAAGAAAGAACAATTGATTCCTTTATTGCCTCGCTCTTACTTGTTTTTGGCTAGCTAGATAGCAAGTTCCACAGAGAATTTCCCACTTTTCTCATTTTATTAACTTATACAATTGTAAATTTTGTTTTGTTAGGCAAAAAAGAAGGAAACAAATTCTCATTGCATCTGTTAATAAGGTTTGAACTAAGCTGTAACTAAAAAAATCTGTGTTCTCCCCTAAAATGCCCACCAGGACTGCCAAATTCAGAACATCATTTCTGGAAGCTTGGCAGAAAGTTTGTGATGAATGCTTTTTTTTTCCTAATCAAAAACCAACAATATTTGGTTTTTGGAAACATTTGGTCTCTTCCATATCTCTTAGTCAATTGTGCCATTGTGAAGATGTAGATTGGTGTAGAGAACTGTTTGTGAAAGCCTGCTTCTCACATTTTGAGCACGAATACTTTGGACATGTGCATAGCCCATTCTCAGAGGGATGAGGAAGTAGGCGGGTGGGTTGGCAATTGCTCATGTCCATATGTCTGTGAATCAGGAGAGAATGCCATGATCTCTGAAGAATTAGAATTGCAGGTGGCTAAAAGGGCAATGGGAACATGCGTGGTGAGTGTCAGAAGCATATTGTCATCCATTGCTTGTACTTAAGAAGTAACTTAAAAGACATTATTTTTGAAGAGTTTGATGAGAAAAGGAGATGGGTTGGTCATGCAGGAAAAGTGAGGATCTCCTTCAACCCATTCTTTTTCAGACTTTCCTATATTTGTTGATGACAACAACCTTTTTCCAGTTTCCCAGGGTCATAAACTCAGTGTCATCCTAGACTCCTATTAAAATTGGAATGGTCTGGTCCCGTGTTTTCCCAACCCAGCCTGTAGTCCTGACTAGTAACATATGAAAATTCTCTACTGTAGGTATACATATATACCTACAACAGAGAATTTACATATTTATTTAATTACATATTGCATATTTATTTGTACATGTACAATATGTACATAATACATATTTATTTAATTAAACATTATGTAATATTATTACATATTATGTAATATAGTGTAATGATGTGTACATAATACATATTTATTTAATTACATATTATTACATACACCATAATTTATTTAATTACATGTATAGAGTGTGTGTATACATACACATACACTATGTATATATACACACAGACATGTATGTGTATATGTATGTGCATGTGTATATATGCATGTGTGTGTATATATGTGTATATATATATATTTATTAAATTATTTAGTACTTGAATGTTTAAGGAATCTGTGATTTGACACTGTGGATATTACCTTCATTTAAGAAGATCTAAGGCATAACCCAAAGCCCAGACCAAATTAGCCCAAACATCATTTAGACGTTGTGAAGGAAAAGCCATTGCAGACCCATAAATAATAATAAGTATTACTCTAACTTTGTAAGGTTTATGTAGGGACATCCTCACAACAAGAATGCAGGGTAGGTAGTGTAAATATTATTTCCCATTTTACAGATGAGGTCAAGAAAGTTTGAATGGCTTGTATATCATCACCCAGTTAATAAAGGTTAGAGATAAATTGACCATGTATTGTAGCTCCAAACCCTGTGCTTTTCCCACTGTCCTATGCTACCCCTCAGAAACAAGACTAGAAGCTAATACTGAAGGTTTGTCATGGAATTTTAGGGCTGGAAGGAATCCTCACTAGTTTGACCTGGATGTCAATAGGACTACCTAGAGTTGTAACTAGAGTGAAGTGATGGGTATTTATTCCAGGGTGCTGAATTTAAATGACACTGAAAGTTCTCCCAATTTTTCAGCAGAAAATAATACCCAGCTTTAGGGCACAGTGAATAAAAATTAGTTAAACTGGGAAGCTACCATCTGACCCACTTCCTCTCTTGGTGCCTGCACCACAGAGAAGCTCTTTCCCTTGAGGGTGTGTTTCCTATTGTTTGCCCCGAGGAAGACCAGGGTGGTTTCTAGGGACAAAAAGTGCCCTGAGAATTCCTTTGGTAACCTTCCTGATAAGTAGTCATCCAACCTTTATTGCTGTGGCCAAATAGTAGTACTGTTCATGCCCTCTTACACTAGACCACCCCATCGAATCACACCCCTGAAATTTTCTAGTGGTTTTTAAATCTTCTTACCTTCAGCTTCAATATGCCCAGTTCTTTCCACTGACCTGCATCTGGCATCTTTGCCAGTCTTCTCACCATTCTTGTTCTCCTCTGAGCATACTCCAGTTTGTCAATGTCTTTCCTAAAAGATGGCAAGAAGTAATGATCCAGAGACAGCCTGAATCATGGGCATGTGTAAAATGTGGGTCAGATATGCTTGCTTTCTGCATGCCTATGGTCCAATCAGGGCGGGAAGAAGACAATACACCATAACCTCCCTCCTTATGAACACTGTATCTGTCTCATTGCACAGTTCTGAGCTTACATAGACAGATTTCAATCTTAAGGATGTCTCAATACATTTTGGTGGCTTATTTGGTCTTCCCCTGGATATATCAGAATGTGTGTCATTAGCTCCCATGCAGACACTAAAGTATTGAAACATCAAATAAAGGACAGGGTGATCAGACCAAAGGTCCATAAATAGCTAGGAAAACTGCTTTGGAGTGTATTGACACTGGGGTGGATTGACACTGGAGTGGTGAGGATTATCTGTTTTACCACAAGGACCTTTATAGTCTAATACAATCTAATCTAACAAGTACTTCATTAAGCACCTGCTAGGGGAAAAGAATTGTGTTACATGTTAGGGATATTAAGACAACATGATAAAATGTCCCTGCCTTTAAGGAACTTATGTCCTACCGCAAGAATAGAACACATAAACAGATAATGGATAAATATGTAATTATAAGAGGTAAGGCTGAGTATTAACAATCTGAGTAATGGTTCTCAAGCTTTTTGCTTAGGACACAGTATTCTTGGCCATGAGGAGCTGGAGTACAGTGAAGTTGTCAACACTTGTGGGTAGTCTTGGGAAACTTGCATATACTCAGCGCCATGTTTATTGAGTTTTTTGCATTCAAGATCGGACGTGTTTTGGTTTTAATGGGTATGTTGGAATAAACAAGTTTTGTTTATTTTATATCTATTATACTTACCATATTGTGAATGTTTAATTAGTAAAATTTATATTAGATGAAGTAACAAATTTTCTTTAATCTGAAGTAACATCTACATTCTTTGCAGCCTACCAGGGTACTATTGCACACCTTTTGAGAACCGCTGAACTGGGAACATCAAGAAAAGTTTCCCATAGGAGGTGGAACGAGCTGAACCTGGAAGGGAGTCAGAGATCCTAATATGTAGAAAAGAGAAGAAAATGTTTTCCAAGAACTTGGAATGGTCTGGTGGCATTGGAGCAGGACGTGGAATGTCAAGTTCATGGAGCAAGTGGGTTGGTTTTGGCTGGAACATGGAGTCCGTGAAAAAGAATGATGTAAAATAAATTTGGAAATATAAAATGGAATCCAACTGTGATGGGCCTTACATGACAAACTGAAAGAACTGTAAACTAAGAGGGATGGATGCCCTTAAGTTGGAAAATAGATGAACAAATTATGGTACATGGATGTAATGGAGCATTATTACATCTGAAGAAATGCCAAAAGAGACAGTTTCAGAGAAACCTGGGGAGGCTCATAGAAACTGATGGAGTGAAGTGAGCAGAGTGAGAACATTTTATAAAATGAGAATGAAGCCATTAAGAAAAGCTACTTGTGAGCAGCTAGGTGGCACAGTGAATAGATCACTGGTCCTAGAGTCAGGAAGACCCGAGTTCAAATCTGGTCTCAGATTTACTTACAACTTACTAGTTGTGTGACCTTGGGCAAGTCACTTGCCTTCCCCCCTCCAAAAAAAAAAGCTTCTTTGAAAGTCTTAATAACTCTGATCAATGCAATAACCAAACATGGCTCCAGGGGACCAAAGATGAAGTCTGCTGCCCACTTCCTAACTGAGGGGGTCATAGATCCCAGGTGCAGGATGAAATAGACAGTTTTGGATATGGTGAATGCAGGCATTTGCTTTACTTAACTGCTTATTAGTTTCAAGGACTGTGTTTTCCTTTTTATTTGTGAGGTGAATAGTGACCATGTAACCAAAAGAAAAAATAAATAAATAAAAGAGGACCTTTGAAAACTTTAAGAAGGGGCAGAAGGAAATTTGGAGAAAATGCAGAGAAGCAGAACGTCTTTGAAAATAACTTGCATAAGAGATTTCACATAAAATTCTCTTTCTCTCTCTCTCTCTCTCTCTCTCTCTCTCTCTCTCTCTCTCTCTCTCTCTCTCTCTCTTTCTCTCCCCCCAACCCTTTCTCTCTCTGGTGTTTACTAAATTCAGAACTTTTAAAGAGAGTTTTTAATGACAAACTGAACAGTTTGTATTTAATATGAAACTTACAGTACTACCTTGAATGGAAAGATCTCCGGACTGATGAGATGAAAATGCTCATAGTAAGTCTCATCCTCCTCTAAGAACCTACATAATCCTCTGAGTTTCTCTGTCCAAACTCTTTTTCAGATTTTCCCTGAATTTGTGTGTACTCTATTTTCTTTTTTCTTTTTTTTTCTTTTTGGAGGGCAATTGGGGTTAAGTGACTTGCCCAAAGTCACATGGCTAGTGCATCAAGTGTCTGAGGCTGAATTTGAGCTCAGGTCCTTCTGACTCCAGGGCCGGTGCTCTATTCTTTGCACCATCTAGCCTCTCTATGTGTATTCTATTTTCAAAAGCTAAATATAACTCAACTGTGTGAATTAAGCATGAACTTGAGTCAGTGATAGAACAAAGACCTCATCAGTGGGGCAATTAGAACTGAAGACAAGGATAATTAAGACTTTGTCTAGGGAATGCATGCTTTGTCTAGAAGATGCTAGAGGAAGGAGGGTCTTACTCTACTCTTGGAGTAGGCCTGCTTATGCCCTGTATAGCAGCCTAGATGTTTTTCAATGTGGTTCTCACTATTGACTCAGTTTAAGATTGCAATCTACCCACCTACCAGGTCTTTTTTCATGTCAACCATTTTTTAGCCAACTTCATCCGTCTTGTACTTGTAAAATTATTTTTTGAACCCTCTTGTGGGACTTTGCATTTATCTGTACCCAATTTCATTTGATTAGATCTGGCCCACTGTTGTATCATATCAAAATAATTTTGGATCTTGACCCTGTAACCAGCATATTAATTATCCCTACTAGCTTTGTGTCATCTGAAATTGTGGCCAGCTAGTGAGTATACATGTGGCTTGGGATCTTACTACACATCCTCTTCTGTGTACATGTTACATTGTCCTTTATGGAATGTAAGACAACAAGACATTTTATTTATTCTTGAATGCCCAACACCTACTAGAGTACCTTATGCTTACTAGGTGCTCAAAAAATGTTCATTGAATGATGTCCACAAAGCTTTGCAGTAGTCTACTGATCAACCAATCTAGTAATTCCTTTTCTCTAATAACTTTCCAGAAATGGAAATCAGGGCAATCTGGCATGACTTGCTCCTGGTTAGCCCAAGCTGTCTCTTAGTGGTCCCTGTTCCATTTACTTTATCTTTACAAATCATTGCTTCAATAGTAAATTTTCAAATTTTGTTAAGGAAATTAATCAATCAACAAGCATTTATTAAGTACCTATGACAGGAAACTGTACTAGGTGCAGGGATACAGAGAAGGAAAAATGAAAAAACAGTTCTAGCCCTCAAGGAGCTCATGGTCTCTCAGAGGAAATATGTTCATATATAAGTTCATGCAAAATATACTTTTTCTTTTACCAGACCTTCACATGTAACACTGTCTTTCTGTCTCTCTCTGTGTCTCTGTCTATCTGTCTCTGTCTCTTTCTCTGTCTCTATCTCCTCTCTGTCTCTCTGTCTCTCTGTCTCTGTCTCTGTCTCTGTCTCTGTCTGTCTCTCTCTCTGTGTCTCTCATCCATCTCTCTCTGGAAGGATAGAATAGAATGGTTTCATAGGAAACTGGAATCCAAGATAAATAAGAGGGCACCCAGCTGCCCTCAATGACTTTGAGTTTCCTCCCTGGGACCAACCATGTCCCAGGGTTCTAACAGAAGTGACAACTGAGCTGTTGGATGAGCCTCTGAGATATCTAGAATAGGACAACCTTGATCCAGTTAAGTACCTATGACAGGAAACTGTACTAGGTGCAATGATACAGAGAAGTTTAAGAAACCCCCAAGGAGAAGTTTCCCCTACTTAGTTAATAATCATTTATTAAGCTTCTGCTGTGTACCAGGCAGTACATGATGAAAGTTCGTGCCTTCTCTGCAAATTCTATTCTTAGAGAGTTCCCGGGGTCATTGAGACTACAGATGATTTGCCCAAGGTCATGGGTCAGCACTATGGGTCAAGGCAGGACTTAAACCTGGATCTTCCTATCTCCAAGACTAACTATTCACTATTCCATGTTGCTTCATCTAAGACATATAAAAGAAATATAAAGTAATTGGGATGGGGTGGAGGAGGAAGCGGGGTGGTGACCAGAAAAATCCTAGCATAGCAAGTGGTGCTTCAGCTGAGCTTTGAAGAATTTCATTTAGTTCACTGGTCTTTGGTTTGAATTCTTCTCTCTCCCCCTCCTTTTTTCTTTTTCTTCCTTTCTTTTTCTCTCTTTTTCTTTTCCTTCCTCCTTTCCTTCCTTCCTTCTTCCCTTCCTCCTTTCCTTTCTTCCTTCCTTCTTTCCTTCCTCCCTCCCTCCCTCTCTTTCTTTCTTTCTTTCTTTCTTTCTTTCTTTCTTTCTTTCTTTCTTTCTTTCTTTCTCATTAAGACCAACAGCTGTTATGATGGAATTTATGGCTCTTCTCTTATTCTAGACATTTCAGAGACTCATCCAACAGATCAGCTGTCAATTCTTTTAGAACCCTGAGATCTGCTTGGTCCCAGGGAGGTAACTCAAAGTCATTGAGGGCAGCTGGGTGCCCTCTTATTTATCTTGGATTTCAGCTCCTTATGAAACCATTCTATTCTATTCTTCCCAGTCTGAAGAATTCTCCTTAATTAAAGAAAAACAAAATAAGAGTTGAGTGGTTCAGCCTTTTATCCATTGTCCATTAACATCATTCTATCTACTCTAGTCCTATCCCTTCTTTGATCTTCCTTCTGCCCCTAAATAGCTAGAAAAAAGAAAGAAAGAAAAGAAAAAAGGGGGAGAAGCTCTTTTTGTTTTTCGGAGTCTTCGCTGCCAGTCTTAGTTTGTTCTGAGCTTTTGGTTGCTGACAAAAGCCTTAAAGAACCAAGCCATCCTTTTGTATTCAGCATTATATGAGAAGGGCACAGTGCCTGGTACTAACAATAAATTATAAAGGAATTTAAAAGATGGAAACTCTAGGATTTATAGACTAGTACAAAGTTGATATGAGCTCAAGATACGAGCTTGGAATAGTTCCTAGGCTACAGACAGCAAATTTCCCCTTCCCATACACGCCTCCTTCATTTAACTAAGCTATCAATATTGGGTGTTTTTTAAAAATTGTACTTTATCATATGGCTAGAGAACAGAGTTATGAAGCCAGGAAATAAATATTATCTCAGTCTGGGGCCTCTGGAATATTGCAGGGGATCTTTCCAAAGCATCTGATCTCCCTTAGAGAAAAGAACTTGAAGAATATTGTTTCCTGTCCTCGAGCCAGAGACTGGAAACATTGCAGGAGGGAAAAGGGGAGGCCTATATTTTTCTAGATGGATCTTAGAGTTTTTTAAGTAATAGTCTTTCTTTGGCTGTTTGACCTTGCCCTAAATGCTAGGTCAGGAGTAGAGAACCTGTGACTCATCACTAGGGCTCTGAGAGGCTGGCTGTAATGAGCTGAAAGGAAAAGGTGGTGCCTGGGAGGGCAGGACTGGTCTTACTAAGCATCCAGAAGTCCAAGTGGTGTGATTTTTAAAAACCACCTACTTGATTAATTTTGTCTTTCTATCAGTTATTTCAATGTCACTTCCAAACAGAATCTTCCTTGTGACAGAATAGAATTCAGCAAAAACATGATAGAATGAACATATTTGACAGTGTATACAATATCCTGTCCTAGCTGCCCTGCTCCTCTCTGTCTTGAGAATGAATGAATGTTTTTGTTATTTCTTCTGGAGGCCAGGGGGGACAGGATTCAATGGATAGAACATTGGACCTGGAATCAGGAAGCCCCAAGTTCAAATCTAGCCTCAGACATAGTTGTGTTACCTCAAGTAAGTCACTTCAACTCTGATTAACTCACTTTTCTCAACTCTAAGACAGGAATAATTTTAGCATCACAGAGTGGTTGTGAGGATCAAATGAGGTATTTGTAAAAGTTTCTGTATTATAAATGCCCGTTCCCTTTCCTTCTCTTTCCCTTTTCTTCCAGACCTCACTAGTTTTTTCAGTTACTTACAATTTGACCTCCCTTTGTAATCTTGCCATTTACACAATTGTAGTGAGAGAATTACATTGTTTCATTTCTTGGTTCTATTTATTTCACTTTGTATCAGTTCACGATATTATCCCACATCTCTCTGTATTCCTCATAGTACTCATTTACAATGATATTCCCCTGCATATGAGGGCCTGTCCCAGGACAGTATAATTGGGAGACACTTAACAAAAGAAAAACTGGAGGACTGTGATATAATAAAAGACTGAGTCAATATGTGGCTAGCACAAATCCTTATGTAAGGATTAGTAGCCCTATTTTCTGTTTGAGTTTGACACTAGGGGTCTAAACAAACCTCTTAAGACTAGAAGGTGTAGATGTCTTACAGGAAGCATCTAGGTAATGCCTCGAGTCAGGAAGACCTGAGATCAAATATGACCTTGGACAATGTCACTTAGCTTCTGTCTAACTCAGTTTCCTTACTTGTGAAATGGGAATAATAAATATGCCTACCACACTGGGTGAACATCTAATGAGATAATATTTGACAAGCCTTGGTAGGTGCTTAATAAATGCTTGTTCCCTTCCCTTAGAGCCAACATCCTGTCTTAAATCCAGCTTTAAGGCTTACTAACTGCCAAAGGCAAATTAATTGACCTTACTGTAACTCCACTTTAGAAAGGCACCTGAGTCCAGAGGGGTTCCCCAGGATCACAAAGCCAGTTAGGGTCAAAGGCAAGATTCGAACCTGTCTTCCTGACTCTAGGTCCAGCACTCTATCCACAATGCCACATTTCCCCTCATTTCCTCATCTATAAGACAGGAGTAACAATTCTTGCACCACCTATCTAGGAGGGTTATTGAGTAAGGTCTTTGTAACCCTAAAAACATTATAGAAATGTGTAGTAGTATTATTTCACTGTAGAGAGATAGCAGTAGACTTGGATTTGTTTTAGACTTGTGATTTCATTGGTGTAGAGAGTTCTTGGTGAGGGAAAGGCTTCTGCAAATGGTGAGATTTAAGGTGACTCTTGAAAAAAAACGAAGAATCATGCAGATGGAGATGGTGAGGGAGAGCATTTCCTCTCCGGAATCTGGAAATCCCTTATCTAGTTAACAACTGCTCTCTAGTAAATGCCCAGCAGGTGGCGCTCCTGGCACTGGGAAAAAAAAAATCTTGCTAACAGCCCTGAACAGGACCATTTCCAAAGGGTATTGAGTTTCTGCAGACAAGCTGCACTCCTTGCTAATCATTTCTCAACTGAATTTTTATTGCGACTTATGCAAATTTGAAAGAGATCAGACCCTGCCAAGCCAACTCAATATTCTAAGTTACAAGCCAATCCTTAGCCCATGTTACAGTAAATGGGAGCTGAAGAAATAAAACATCTTTGGTTCAAAGGGCTCCTCTTTTATTCTCCCTCTAAAGCAGCTATCACACTAGTATCTAGGGGTCTTGGAGAGTGATGAAAAGACACAGGGAAGACCCGTTCCCAGGAATCCCTGATTAACAGTCTTACAAAAGACTTACAAACTGCCCGAAGACAATGGAGTCGGATTTAAAGGGAACTGTCTAAGGTTCCAGGGGTTAGTTACTGTCTTAACTCACAAAGGGAGAAATTCTGACCCATTCTGACTTCAATTTGAAGGGATGTTTTTTTTCATTTTTCAGTTTTGCATGGTCACATAAAGCAAAGGACTTATCTGACGGTTCAACAGCCTAGCCCAGAGAGTCACCAACTGGGCTTTGTCATGCCTAGTGAGGTGGAGATAAGACTGAGAATAAAGGTAGGGGTCATTTGTAGGACTAAGGAGAGAAGGAAACAAAACTGAGAAATTTAAGAATGAAAAGAATTCAGGCTTCGATTGCCTTAGGATCATGGATCTATAGATCAGATAGCTAGCTAGCTAGATCATAGTTAAATGACTGGCCCAGGGTGATACAAGTACTCTCCCCAGCTTACAGAGGTACTAAACCTCAGAGAAGGGATTAGAACACGCTCCACAATGGTGTTCTTTCAACTACACTGTCTGAGAATCATAAATACAAATCTTAGAAGGGGGCTCAGAAACCATCCATCCAATCTTCTCATTTAACTGGTGAAGAAACTAAGGCCCAGGGGTCGTTAAGTGACCTGCCCTAGGTCACAGAGATGTTAGGTTTAAGGGTAAGGATTTGAAGCCACTGACTCCCTATTCAAAGCTCCAATTCCCTTTCAGACTAATTCAAACTCATTTTACTTTACAATAAAAACAACTCACATTTACCTAACACTTTAAGGTTGGCAGAGCACGTTGTGCACTTTATCTCATTGGAGAACCTCATTTCCTTCTTTAGTGTTATCCAATGACATTTCTTCATTCTTTAAGTAGAAGAATGAGCTGATTCTACCTTATCTGCCTTGATTTAGATTTGGGGCTATAATGGGGAGTCACATCAGGCTAGATGCTCCCATGTATCTCATAGTAGTATTGGGGAGATTCAGGTCTTTAGGAGAGTATCATAAATTGAATCGCTTTGATTGGCTCAGTTGGACACTCAGAAGTGAATAGTATGGTTTTGTTCTCTGTGAGAGTAGGCTTGGGGAATCCCATTCTTCCAGGGGTTCTTAATCTGGGGTCCACAAACTTGTTTGCAAGACTAGATTTTTACCTCTGAAATATCTTTCTTATATATCCCTCCTTTTCTCCTCTGGCACAGCCATAACCCAGGTGCAGGCCCTTGTCATCTTATGCCTAGCCAATTGCAATAGCCTTCTGATTGGTCTCCCTGCCTTAAATCTATCCTCACTCCAGTCCATCTTCCAGTCAGCAGCCAAAATGGTCAGACCAAAGAACAAGTCTGACCATGTCACCCTCCTGTTCAAACAGACTCCATTTACTCCCCATTATCTCCAGGATCCTGGCCCCTCCCAGCTGGTCTTATACTTTCTCGCATATACTCTCCAATTCAGTGACACTGACCTCTTTGTGGTTTCATAGAAAAGACTCTGAAAGTCCAGACTTGGTGCCTGTTAGTGAAAAGCATGCCTGGAATGCTTTCCTGCTTTATCACTGCCTTCTGGTCTCCCTGGCTTCTTCTTCAAGTCTCAACTAAAGATTCACCTTCTATAAGAAGCCTTGCCGGCTCCCCCTCATTCTAGTAGCTTCTCTCCAAGAGAATCTCTAACTTGCCCTTTGTATTTGTACCTAGCTGTTTACATGTTAAGGTAAAGATTATTTTTGTCTTTTTTGTAGACTACCACTTGGCATAGTACTGTTGTTCAGTCATGACTCTGTGACTCCATTTGGGGTTTTCTTGGCAAAGATATTAGAGTGATTTGCCATTTCCTTCTCCAGATGATTTTACAGATGAAGAAACTGAGGCAAACAGAGTTAAGTGACTTGCCTAGTATCTGAGGCTGGATTTGAACTCAGGTCTTCCTGCCTCCAGGCTTAGCACGTAGTGACCACTTAATAAATGTTTTCTGCCTTGACTTGATTTGCAGCCTTAGAGTTTACAGATGAGGAGACTGAAACTAAGAGTTGTTAAGTGACTTGCCCATGGAAGCACAGCCATATATGTAAATATGGAAGAGTTAGAACTTAAGTTTTGTTCTTCCTGCATTTAGGCCAGCTATTATAATTGGAGGAGAAATGTCAATACCTTAAGACTACTAAGGTTTAGGAAATTACATAATATGATATAACATAATATAACACAACACAACACATCACACCATATTATAACATAACATAATCGTCAAAGAGATTAAGTATTATGGTCATGGTCAGGAAGCAAGGTTAGGATGTGGTGATAGCCTTTGGATAATGAAGTTGGTGGGACCAAGGTTGCATAGGAGTTGAATTAAAATTTAAGCCTACCTTAAGACTGAGCAGGGAAAGTCCATATACCCTAAAAGCATTGGGAGAAATGTTTGTGCTTTTTTTCTTGCTATATTTTTTTGTTTTGTTTTTCATAAATTTTACTTTTGTGTTTCTAGTAATGTGTGACCATAATGATAAACACTGAATTAATTTTCAGTGATTATGGTTGTACCCAAAGTTTCAGATATTTTCTATAAAAATAAATGTATGATTTATTGTTATTATTTTTAAAATAGCATTTTATTTTTTCTAATTACATGTAGAGATGATTTTTAACATTCATTTTATTTTATTTTTTTGAAGGGGAAAGGCAAGGCAATTGGGGTTAAGTGACTTGCCCAAGGTTACACAGCTAGTTAGGTGTCAAGTGCCTGAGGCCGAATTTGAACTCAGGTCCTCCTGACTTTAGGGCCAGTGCTCTATTCACTGTACCACCTAGCTGCCCCTAATATTCATTTTTAAAAGAATTCTGAGTTCCAGGTTTTCTCCCTCCATCCTTAAGATGGTAAGGAATTTGCTTGTTATATCTTTGGAATAAATATTCTTTTGTAAAAGCAACTGAAGGTGACATGGTTAAATGGAACTGCGTCCTAATTATAGATCCCCATCAGATGAGGAACACAGCTAGTAGGGACCTAAACCTGTAAGAAGACCCCCAGACCTCAGCGTCCATGCGTCCACAGGGGTAGGGTTAGCAGTCTCGTTCAGAGAGAGCAAGCCAGAGTGAGCGTACTCCCTCCTATGTATGTTTATGTTCAATCATTTTCAGTCTCGTCTGACTCTGTGACCCCATTTGGGATTTTCTTGGCAAAGACACTGGAGCAGCTTGCCATTTTTTTTCAACTCCTTCCTATATAGTGATTAATAATAATTAAGGGTGTATGGACATTTCCATCTGGTATAGTAATCGTAGTTCATAGGCTGATTTAGACACGGGTGTGGCCAGGAAGAAAGGTACAGTAGAAAAAATACCAGACCTGGACTAGTGGTGTGCCAACAAGTGTTTTACCAGTTGGCTCTCAAAAAAAAAGCACTTAACTTTAATCTGTGCAATTAACATTTTTTTCCATCACCTCCTTGAGACCAGCTGCAAGATTTCTGAGGTGTAAAAGCTCGAACTGAAAATTTAACAATTGTTCCGGAAACTTGGTTGGAGCCCAGCCCTGAGGCCTCAGGAGACCTGCCTCTGTCATTTATTAACTGTGCTCAGGGCTAAGTCACCTCTCTGAGCACCAATTTCCTTTTCTAATGAAAAGACTACCTGTAGGAGCAGTCTCACAGGGCTGTGGAGAGAGTCAAAGGACGAGGTATTGTATGTTGGATAAAAGTCAGCCATTGTTATTAGATCCATACCAGCTGCTGGCTAAGCTGTGTGACACTGGCCAAACTTCTTACTTTTGATGGACCCATTTTCACCCATAAATGGAGGGAGATGGACTAAAGCAGTGATCCCAACTTAAATAAGAAAGGATCCCTGATGGCCCATAGTCACTCAGAAAACCTCTCATTAACATTATGGTGTGGGGGTTTCCTTTTACATATCTTACTAAACATTTCCCCATTGTAATTGGGAAATTACATTAATTAATTAAATTAAAATGTATTTTAATCTGGTTTGATCTACACTGGAGTTTTATGTTTGTAGGCTATGGATAGAGAGCTTGACAACCGTGGACTAAATGATTTCTAAGGTTCCTTTCAGTTCTAAAATTCAATGAAAATATTCCCTTTATCTGGTCATCCAGGTGATAAGATAGTGGATAGAGTAAATATAAACTCAACCTGGAGTCAGAAAGACCTGAGTTCAAATCTGACCTTAGGCACTTACCAGCTGTGTGACCCTGGGCAAGTCATTTAACCTCTTTTTGCCTCCATTTCCTCATGTGTAAACTGGGAATGATAATAGAAACATCTGCCTCCCAGGGTTATTGTAAGAATTATTGTTTGCGAGAACAAACTCCCACATCTGAAATAGTTTTAGAAATAAAATTGTTAGATCATTTGTTAATCTGAAATAGTTTTAGAAAGAAATGTATTAGATTATTTATTATGTAGAGGACAGCCTCTTGTCCCTCTTGTCCAGCCTCTGGAGGGTTTAAATTATAAAGGATTTAGACAAGGGTATCTTCACAGGAACCATTCAAATGACAAATTAGACATTAACCAATTTTGCCAAGACGGCAGACTGAAAGCAGGGTAGATTGAGATGGGTATCAGTAAATAGAAACATTCAATAAAATTTGGGCAAACCCAAAGCATAAGAGAATTCCAAACACAAGCATGAGGGGAGGGAGACCCAAAATAAGACCTGGGTAAGGGGACCCAAAATAAGAATCCGTAATCTGGGGGAACCGCAAATATCTTGTAGCCATCTCCAGCATTTCTGGAAAGTTACCAAGGTCTGGCAGCATTTTGGATTTAATCTCTAGTCACATAAAGTTAGATTTTTTTCTTCCTTATTTATATATTTACTTGTTTGTTTATTTGTTACATTTTGAGTTCTGGGTTGTCTTCCTCCCTCTCTCCAACTCTCCATTAGAGAAGGTCAACACTTGATAAAGATATTTGTGTGGAACCATACAACACATACTTCCATGTATCAGTCCTTTCTCTGAAGGTAGATAGCACTTTCCTTCCTAAGTCCTCTGTAGTTGATTTGAACGATCACATTACTCAGAATAGCTTAGTCATTCATGGTTATTCTTCAAATAATATTGCTGTTACTGTATACAGTGTTCTCTTGGTTTTGCTTGCTTCACTCTGCATTATTTCATGCAAGTCTTCCATGTTTTCCTAAAACCAACCTTCTATTATGATTATTATTATTACTTTTTTTTTACAACATAGTAGCTTTCCATCAAGAAAGTTAGATTCAAACAGCATAATAACCTTTTTGGTTCTCCTCCAATCTGTCTGACTGTTCCTCTTTAATCTTCTTTGCTAGTTCATTTTCTATATCAAACCCCCTGTGAGTGTACCCCAAGGATCTGTCCCAAGTCCTCTTTTCTCTATAAATTTCCTTACTCATCTGCTCCTTCGGGCTTAATTGCTATCCCTATGGAGATGCCTAGATCTCTGTATCTAGCCCCAGTCCTTCCACAGAGCTCCAGTCGTGCCTCTCCAAGTCCCTATGGGATATTTTAGACTGGATGTTCTCTAGGCATATCAAACTCAACATGTCCAATACTGAACTCAGTCTCTTTTCATATATCCTTCTTCTGAACTTCTCTATTACATTCGAAAGCACTAATGTCTTTCCAAGCACCCAGATTCACAGTCTCAGCATCGTCTTCCACTCTTCACTATCAGTCACCCTGCATATCCAATCAGTTCTTAGTTCACAGACCAGGGAGTTTAGATTCAGTCAAAGTGTTGCACTTGAGGACCTAGAGAGGCCCGTGTGGCCTTAAGGCCATATATTCCTTGACCCTGGTAGGCCTAAATCGCCGCCTTTCTAGACGTCTGCAAAAGTCTCCTGATTGGTCTTCCTTGCTTCACTCAGTTATGAAAGTGACTTTCCTAAAACGTAGGCATGACCACATCGCCTCCTTCCTCAAAAGAATCCCATTGGCTCCTTATCACCTCCAAGATCAAATACAAACAGCTCTGTTTGGATTTCAAAGTCCTTCTCAATGTAACCACAATCTAACTTTTCAGTCCTTTTATACTGTTTTATGTATATATATATATATATATATATACTCTTATTTATACTGTTCCTTATCCATAATTCTCATTCTCTAGTCTCTATTTCTCTCTTATCTATTTGAAATACTATTATCATTTTTCCTGGGAGGAAATGGGAGGTTGGGACAGGGTGATGATAATAATGAGTGGTAACTTGGATTCTGCAGGGTATGCAGAGACAAAAAACATGTAAGTAAATACAAAGTGTGTGTTTTTATCCATATATGTTACTCTGGAGGTGGGCAGGGGAGAAGACAGAGAGTATAGGACAGGACTGGGGAACCTTTGGCCTCCAGGCCACATGTGGCCTTTTCAGTCCTCAAGTGTGGCCCTTTGACTGAATCCAAACTCCATGGAACAAATCTTAAGTTTGGATTCAGTTAAAGGGCCTCACTTGAAGACCTAGACGGCCACATGTGGCATCGAGTTTGTGGGTTCTTCACCCCTGTTATAGGATCAGAAGAGGTCTCTTGTAGAAAATGGTATCTAATCTAAATCTTGAAGGGCCTTGAAGGATTTTTAAGAGGTAGAGGTGAGCAGGGAGAATATTCCAGCCATGGAGAGACAACTCATACAAAGGTATGGAGGCAGAATATTAGAATGCCATGTATGGAAAAACAGCCATAGGCTGTGGTGTGGAATTCATGAAGGGGAGTAATAGGAAATCAGTCTGGAAAGATGGACAGTACAGTACTCTGAACACAGTAGGCACTTAATAAATATTTGTTGACCTTATTATTCTGCTGCATAGGAGACAGGAGAAGGCTGTCTGACTTTGCTCAGGCCAAAAGCCTTTTAGGCTACCACAGCTCTTTCTCTCTCTCTCTCTCTTTCTGTCTCTCTGTCTCTGTCTCTGTCTCTCTGTCTCTCTGTCTCTGTCTGTCTCTCTCTCTGTCTCTCTGTCTGTCTCTGTCTGTCTCTCTGTCTCTGTCTGTCTCTCTGTCTCTGTCTCTCTCTTTCTCTGTCTCTCTCCTCTCTCTCTCAAATTAATTCTGCTCATTATCTTATCTGGGAATGTAATTAAATTACTTTTGCAATAACTGCCATTCATTTCAGTGCATTTCAGATTTACTGGCCACCATAATCTGCAAATAATTCTCAGGCCCCACATTACCTCACTGGGTAATTTGTTAAACAAGTACTTACAATTCTGGGCAGAAAAGCACCCAGAGAGGACTGATCCTCCCTCTGGAAAGTGCTGCAGTTGGAGAGCCTGGTGACCTATCAGGAATGCAAACACCCCCAAGTTTTCCATTCTGCCGGGCCTTGCTGAGTCATTCTGCTGTTTGAACAATTACTAGAACATTATGTCTTCCTCTGCTTTCCCTATTTGTGGATTTAGAACTGGGAGGGGCCTTAGAAATCGTTTAGCAGAACCTCCTCATTTTATTTTATTTTATTTTTTTATTTTTTTGCTTTTTGGAGGGCAGTTGGGGTTAAGTGACTTGCCCAAGGTCACATGGCTAGCTTTTTGTGTTAAGTGTCCGAGGCTGGATTTGAACTCAGGTACTCCTGACTCCAGGGCCAGTGCTCTACTCACTGCGCCACCTAGCCGCCCCACCCCCTCATTTTAGATAGGAAGATGCTGACGTGAGATCATCTAAGTAGGAGGGCAGAAGAACTAGGATCTGAATCTAACTCATCTCTGTTGGGTCAGCCTGGTGTAACACCAGGTCCAGGGCTCGATCCGCCATTACCATTCTTCATGACATGATTGGCACAGTAGGGATGATGGGAAGAAATGGCTGCCAGGCAGGCCATCTTACTTCTATGGATTGAATCCATCTGCTCAAGCCTCTATTGATTCATTTCTGTTTAATAATTATCAACAGTAGATTTAGAGCCAAAAGGGAGATCAGAAGTCAGCTGGCCCAGCCTTCTCATTTTGCAGATAGGAACACTGAGACCCCAGAAAAATTAACTTGCCCAAGGTTTTGTAGACATTAAATAGCAGAATCAAAATTCAAATCCAAGTTCTCTGACTGCAAATCCAGCATTTTGTCTGCTACATTTTGTCTTGGGCAGCTAGTTGGTGCAGTGGATAGAGGGCCAGGCCTTGTGTCAGGAAGACATCTTCCTGATAAGTCTTCAGATCAGGCCTCAGACACACCTGTGTGACCCTGGGCAAGTCACTTACCCCTTTTTGCACCAGTTTCCTCATCTGTAAAATGAGCTGGAGAAGGAAATGGCAAACCACTCCAGGATGCATCCAAGAAAACACCAAATGGGGTCATGAAGATTCAGACACAACTGAAAAACAACAGAGATGTCAGAGCCCAAGCAAAAGCATTGAATGAAACAGCATGGTAAGATAAGTTGCGATTGAACATTTCCCCTACCAATCTCTCCCACAGATACAAACACACACCATCAACAGGAAGAATGGTCATACCTAAAGACTGCAAAGGGAAGGTGACCAGATATAGGGAGCAGGTGACCAGGCCTGGGGGAAGGCGCAGCTCGGGCTTGCAGTTCTGAAGGGCCACATATGTGTGTGGGGGGTGGGCACTGAGCTCCTCCTCGCTGGCTTCTCAGAGAGTGCTGTCTCTGGCAGCCAGGTGGTCTTCAGAACCCATGGGCACGGCAGCGAGCTAGTCTCTGTTGGGTATTGCTCCCTGCCAGACTTGATAAGCAGCTCAGCCACATTCTGTGGTCACTGTGTTGCTGCCCAGTGTGGTTCATTTGGCTTCAGCTGGAGTCCTCAGATGAGGCACTATCTGCCCCTCCTATGAGAAGGACTGGGTTCTGCCCATCTTCCTTTTAACTTAAAACCCAGGGCCATAAGCCATGACTTATAGAAAGGCAGGGACCTCACACAGTCAATGGACTAGGGAAAAACTTGTAGCTGCTTTTTCTCTATAACTAGGAGATGTTAGTCCTTAGAGTCTGGGCTGTTCTAGGCTTTTCCTCTCCAAAAGCCTAACCTTATCTGAAGATCCAGTGCTAGAAATAAGAGCAATCAGTCAGCTAAGCAGAGCTTCTAATAGACTAATCTATTGTTTTAAACCTTATTTCCTGTTTACCAAGGGCAATGTCTCTGTCTTCAACAGCCTCTTAATGCTAATAAATTGTATCCATTCTGCAGCATTTTAACCAACCAATGCACAACCAAGGGTTACCTGCCAGAGACCCCAGAAATACTCTCAAGGATGAGCTTCTTTGGGTCCCCCCCATGCAAAAGAACAAGAGGACAAAGTGCCAATGGACAATAGCCTAGAAGTAGAGTCCTTTGAAGACGCACCCTTCCCTCCAATTCTTTGTTTCACATTTGTTGTTGTTCAGTTGCTTCAGATGTGTCAGTCTCTTTGGGAATACCATTTGGAGTTTTCTTGGCAAAGATACTGTAGTGGTTTGCCATTTCCTTCTCCAACTCATTTTACAGGTGAAGAAACTGAGGCAAACAGAGTTAAGTGACTTGTCCAGGGTGACACAGCTAGTAAGTATCTGAGGCCAAATTTGAACTCAAGAGGATGAGTTCAGACCTGACACTATTTATTGCACCACCTAGCTGCCCATTTGTTTTGTACACCTGCCTATATTATGTACATGTTGTTGGTCTAAGCATAGTACCAACCTATGAGCTGTGCCTTGCAAGTAAGTGATTTTAAAATTCAAGTATTGTACTTGATCAGCATCAACATCATGCAGTCCATTCCTTTGATAAATAGTGTGTTGGAGTGCTCAGTGGAATAAGACTAACCTTTCTAGTATGTTGAATAAGTAGTGACCTAAGTAATGCAGTAAGAGGAATGAATGCTGGGTAACCTAAAATTATCTCCCTCAAATTCTGCCCTTAGAAATTTGCTTCTCTAGGAATTGAGGATTTATCAGTTGGTAAAAGCTTTCTATTAAAATGTAAACTCTTCAGTTAGCACTTTTAAAAAAACATTAGTTGACAGATAGTACAGGATAAGGAATCCTGGGAATGGACCTAGTATGAGTGCCTGAGGAAGAAAAAATGGGGGCAGAAAACTGAATGGAAATTAAAGGAAGGAAAAAAATGATTTTAGAATGTTCCCTAGTATAAATATTAATAAGAACTATAATAATAGCTAAAAGCATTTAAGGTTTGCAAAGTGATATATATATATGTATATATAATCTCTTTTATCTCTAAGAAGCCCAGTGTCTCATGTAATTTAAAAATCAATATGAAATTACAAGAAAAGGGTAAATAAAGATGAGAAGAACATTGTATGTAATTACATCAACTCCAGTCTATGGACTTTGAAAAATGGAATTAAAAAACTTGATTCTTATAAATTTTTCTTCGCATTATTTAATTGATAATAATGATAATTGCTATTGTTATTATCTGTCCTGGTGAGAGTTAATGTTCTAGGGATTAGGAAAAAGGGGGAAGGAGAGGCAGAGGAGTGCTCCTTGTTTGGTGCAGAGGGAATGGGGTCCAAGTTGAGAGGAGAACCTGGCCAGGTCAGGTCACTCACTGAGTCTGCAGGCCTTCAACACTGAAGGCATTAAAAGCCTGAGATGAGTGAATAGAATCGATGCTTATTAGCTAATTCAGAAGCAGAGTAAATGTCTAGGAGATAGGAAGCGTGGCCTAATCTCCAAAATTTTAGATCTTTCAATGAAAGCTCCCCACACTTAAGGTAGAGAGCTTGGGTACAAACCAAGAGTAGCCCTCCACTGGAGTTGAGGAACCATTGTAGATTCAAGGGAGCCTCCACTCAACATTTCCCATATCTTTCTTGGTTCCATTTGGACACCTCCCTCTTTCCTACTACCACCCCTACCTTCCTTCCCAAGTACTATTGTCTTGACAAATCAGCATGTTGTCTTTGATTTAAATAGCCAATATGGGCCAAGACACTAGAGGGCAGTGCAGTTCAATTCAAAATACTGGGCAGGGTTGTTGGAGAAGATGGGGATATCATTGACATCAACCATCAAGGCCTTGGTCTAGCTAGCCAGTCTTGAAAAATCAAAGGGATATTGAACAGCCCAGACGGTGTAACCCTATATTCATACAGGCTACATAAGAGCTGGAAAACTGTCCTCTCTTTATTGCCTCTTCTAATCTGAACTTCCCAAAGCCCAATTTGATGACTGTAACCAGGATATGCTGGTAGATGTTTAATGTTTTCTCAATGAGAAAGAAATGTTTGCATGACACACTTTTAAGTTTAATTTGCATTATTTACACTTAAATCTAGACAATCAACAAATAAATCAAATCCTGATTTGCAGTATTGCCGATTTCTGCGGTGTAAATGCTTACACTGACAATTGAGCAGTTGGCTTGGTTTGAGCTGGTTGTGGCATTTCTCTAATAAGAGCCAACTGATCCAACAGATTAAGTATCCAGGGTAGGAAATACTGACCCTGAACTGTGATAGCATGGAGGGCTGTCTAATTCTAAGTCCCCACTTCTCTTCTTAACAAGTACACCAAGGCTTTGTCAGGGAGAAGAGAAACCAGGAGGGTTCCTTCTCTTTCTCTTTTACAAGAACTCTTACAGGACCACCAACTCTGTTCTGGTCAACAAGTAGGTCCTGAATTGAAGTTAATTGCCAATTGAGCAGTTTTTGTGGGGGCCAAACCCATCCAAGAAGGCTAAACATATCCAGATAATCCTGGTACTTGAGAGGATGCTCTAGTGTGGAATTAGACGAGGAGCTAGGGCTGCAGGCCAGAGAGATCTGTACAAAACTGTGTGCCAGTACTGGAAATAGAAGGGCAGCTTTCCCTGATGCCATGTGATAGCTGGATGAATTGCAGCCGCAGCCAGTATTTTGGGAAAGAGGGAGCAGTAGCTTGCATATGGGCCAAGAATCTTGAAACATTTCTTCATTTAGATCTATATTCTTGGTGTTCTGGTTATGGGTCTGGACCCCAGTGGGTAAAATGTTAAAAAGGGCCACCCATTCCTTGGTGTTGAGAATAAAAGAGCAAATGGGGGATAAAGTAGAGGGAGTTTTAGATGTGGATTAGGAGAAATGATGGAGCCCATGGTGGATTACCTCAAATTTCTCGGTAAAGTGGAGAATGTCTGTTGATGGACAGGCATTTAGGAGTGGACATAGGAAGGGCTTTTGGGGTTTGAAGCAGGGGAGTTAAGGGATCTCACAAAACAGGGGCTCTTGTGGATTGCTAAGTTCAATGTGAATTAACAGCAATATTTAGCAACAAATGAAACCAGTTCAGTTTTAGGTTGCAATGATAGATGTCCGGAGTCAGGGAAGTGATCATCCTACCACACACTTTTCTGGTCAAACACATTTAGAGTGTCTTATGCAATTCTGGGCATCACATTTTAGAAGGGACATCAGTAATTTTGAGAAGATTGCAAACGATATCTTTGATTTAAATCGCCAATATTGCTATTTTAAAAATTGGGGGTGCTTGTTACAGAGAAAGCTTTGGGGTGACCTGACAGCTATGTTCGTGGGATTGATTACCCATGGGATACTTGCTCTCCATTATGTCTGACTTTGTAGACCCATGAAAGGCTCCCCTCCGCAGGTTTCTGTTAGTCTACTCTCTGACCTTTGGTTTATACAACTTGTAGACCTACTAATTATTGGCATTTCTTAGGCTTTTAGGTTTTTGAAGTACTTCACCTAAATCCACCCTGTGTAGCTCATACACTGACTTGGAAGGTGGTCTTCGAAGAGAAGTACCAGAAACATGCTGAAAAATGTCATTCTTCTGAGAAATTATTATTGTAATTTATTATCCACACTTTACAGGTGAGTAAACTGAGTCTCAGAGGGGTTCATCATTGCTATTTAGTGGGAGACACACAGCCTGTCTTTGAGATTTCTATAGTGGCTTTTATCCAAAGGAGTTCAAGGCTCATTTTATTATTTTTATTTATTGGGTTCAGAATCAGTTTTAAAAGAAATCCTTACACATGCATTTCTACCAACACATCATCCCCTGCCAAACTTTTAAGGAACCATAAGATTCAGGAAGGCCTATGACTGTCTGAAGCTTTAACAGGTTTCTCTGATTTGCTTATTTATTTCACTCTGTTGTTTTGCATTCTTCTCTCCCAGAGTCACATCCTTTGGACAAAATTCCAAGCAGAGGGCGTTCATGAGGGTCTCCATGGTGATCATTCCTGCCCTGATCACCATGGTGACCCTGGCTTCAGCCTCTCGGATAATTATCAGATCAAATGCCTATATGGTTCCTTGTCTAAGCCCCCACCTCCCAAATGGGAGCTCGAATCTTAATCATGATTTCTGTCCCCTTGTTATTGTGGCATAGAAAAGAGAAAGAAGAGCCGGGGGATGAATAGGAGAGTACAGAATATTTGTCTGCTGGTGTCTGCCTCAGTTAGTTTGAATAAAGTGCTACAGAACAAGAATAGCTTCAGTTTTCAAGGGGGGAGAAAGGTACTATACGGGCAGAGCTGGCAGGGGCTCTGGGCTGTCACTCGTCCAGCTGCTCCTCTCAGATTCCACACACAGAGCCATGCAAGCACTTGGCTCTCCCCACCACCCTCTTTTCATTTGGCACCGTTGTTAGCCAATCACACAGTGTAATGTTTCAGCTGAAGGATAGCAATCTGGGTGGGGACTGTTTAGGGCTTTGGGAGTTTTTGTCTTTGTATTTCTAGCATCTTGTATAGTACTGGCATGGCCCATAGTAGGTGCTTAATAGATGTTTGGTGAGTGAGTGAAGTGAATAGACAAATATTAATAAATCAAGAAATAAAGATGAAACTGCCTACTGTGTGCAAAGCACATGTTAGGCAATTGGGGAAATGTGAAATTTAGATAAGATCTATCCCTGTGCTCTTGAGATTTGTAGTCTTATAGTGGGATAAGACAAAGAGAGAGCCAGGACAATATTTATGTACCAGTGAATTCCTGTGTGTGTGTGTGTGTGTGTGTGTGTGTGTGTGTGTGTGTGTAAAATATTTCCACAGGGCTGGAATTGGGATGAATGTGGAAAGCACTTCCAGTCACCTACTAGGCAGCAGATCCTGCCCACTTGCTTTCCCACTCCCTCTATCCCTAAATTTTATGAATTGAGCATGTTCTTCTGGCTTATTTTGTTTTTCAACCAGACTTGGGTATAAAAAAATGAAGCAGAGTTTACATGTAATTGGGGAAAACTAAAACACTAAACGAATACTTAAAAAAATAAAAAATGGAGCAAAACACATAGGAGTGTAACTCAAGTATGGAGCCACAGCTGACAAACGATGGCTTTGAGGTCCTAATGAAATACTCCAAGTTGTTGCCTCTGATACAGTCACCCTAGCAAGTGATATTCTCTGAAGAAGGTCACTCTGCAGCCTTTTTCTGGAGTTCGTCTTTGGGCATGGGCTTCCCAGTCAGTTTATGAACCACGTCAGAAAATCAGTCTCATTAGTTGATAGTCATACCTCTTGTTTTGGATAAATGAAATAAAATTAAGAAAAAGTCTTCTCCATCTGGATGGCTCATTTTATTCTCTATCCTCAGGCCCAAATTATTATGTTGTCATAGTTTTAGAAATAGAAGGAATCTTAGACACCATTTAATCCAAGCATTTTATTTCATAGATCTTGAAACTGAGGCCCAGAAAAGTTGCGACTTGCAAAACATCACATGGCAAGGACAAAGTTGAGATAGAATACAGACTCTCTAACTCCAAACTTTATCTTCTCACTATGGTTACTTTGGACTCTTCTCATAGGTAGATAAACTATATAGATGGTCTGAGCCACTTATGGGACAGACAGACAGACAGATAGAGAGATATACAGATAGATAGATTTGTCCTGCCGTTCCTCCAGAGAGGACTTTGCTTTCCACCTTTGGGAAAAGTAGGAGGAGGGCAAGGACTAGACCTCTAGTAGCCAGAATAACCAGGATCCAGTCCAACTGTAACACCCTTCTTTCTCTTATCTTCAAGAGGGATTTTGGACTAGAATTTTTGTCTATATGTATATGTGTATGTGTGTTTATGTGTATGTGTGTATATATGTATGTGTATAGATATATGGATACACACATAGACACATATGTGTATTCATATATATGTCGTTGCTGTTGTTCAGTAATTTTTCAGTCATAGCTAACTCTTTGTGACACAATTTGGGGTTTTTTTGGCAAAAATATTGGAATGGTTTGCTGTTTCCTTCTCCAGCTCATTTTATAGATGAGGAAACTGAGGTAAACAGGGTTAGGTGACTTGCCCAGTGTCACACAGTAAGCAAGTGTCTGAGGCCAGATTTAAACTCAGAAAGATGAGTCTTCCTGACTCCATGCCCAGCACTTGATCCACTGTGCCACTTACGTGCCTGAATTAGATAGGTAGATAGATAGATAGATAGATAGATACATAGATACATAGATAGATAGCTCAGATAGAGATAAACATCCACACACGTATATATATGTATAAAATAAAATTTATACATTAACTATTAGTAATCTAAGCATACAAATCGTATCTTTTAGAGGTTCTGAGTAAAAGCCACTTTCCCCAGTCACTCAAGAGGTGAGAGTAACTATTAGCTTTCTCTTGCTTAGATCCCTCTTATCAAATGTTGACCATACACACACAAAATCTTGGCTAGTGAGCAAACCCATTTATTGAAGTAAATGGGAAACAAAAATCAAGGAAGTTACACAGGTTAGAATAGACAAAAGAATATAAAGGAGTAAATGAGCTCTTTGGAAGATAAATAAAATCTCAGCCCAGCCGAAGAATGATCTCATTATTCTTGGCAATCTCTAAAAATGCAGGTGATGGGAATCCAGGGGCATGTTGGGCGCCAGCTTCCTCACATGTTTGTGACCTCCACTATTCAAAAATTCATGCTTTGTGCCTTACCTGTCCCTCTTGAGCTTCTTGCATGTTTCCTTCACTTTCTCTTAAGCATCTTCACAGCCTCACAGGTTCAAAGGTTTCTCAAACATTCAGAAGTTATGTCTCTTTCTGTATAGAGTATCACAGGGTTGTCCTTCATGGAAACCTCCCAGGGCTTTAATGGGAAGGAGAGAACATTAGGAATCAAATCCATCCTGAAACAATGAAGCAGAGAATTTGCAAAAGGTTTTGACGGAAATGAAAAAAAAAAGAATTTCTAAAATATTTATTGGATCATTGATTTGAATTTGCAGGGAAAGTAGAAGTCATCTCCATCAGAAGCATCAGATACTAGGAAGCAATGAAGCCTACAACACTCCAGATTGCTGAGGGAACCAGATTTAATATGTAATTGAGAAACATTTAAGAAAATGGACAAAAATACAATAGAAGGTAGATGATATGTGGTTTTCTATTTGTGTGTTAATAGGTAATTTTCTTAGTTTCTATCTGAGTTTTTTGCCACTGATTTAGACCAGCCCCTTCATTTTACAGGAAGTGTGAGAGAGGCAATGGTATTAGAAATTACTTGACTAAAGTCATATAAGTAATAAAGAACAGTCATTGAAATATTATTTACATTAGCATATAAACTGCAAAAAGTGATTATCTTGAAAAGACCTATACTCATTAAAGCAATTAAGTTCTGGTTTTTGCTTTATCTGTTTTGTTTTGTATTGTTTTGTTTTTGAGACAGAGTCTCCTCATCTCTCCCAGCCTGGGCATAGAGCAGACACTCATGAGTCTGACCCTCCTGCTGATTGGCAAGAAATCTTTGACTTGTTCCATATCTGACCTAGACTGGTTGGCTTATTTAGGCAGCCTGGTAACCCCTGTTCCCAGGGGCTCACCATATTGGTGATATGTATGTATGTATGTATGTATGTATGTATGCACGCACGCACGCACACATATGTGTATGTGTGTGCGTGCGTGTGTGTATACATGCATCTATATGTTTATATAGACACACATATATATGAGATAGAGATATATAGATATATCTTAGTATACCAACTATAGTCCTACTGTAGCTCAGAACTCCTGAACTCCAGTGATCCAATAGTCTCAGCCTCTCCCAGTATTAGAGATTAATGGATGTGTGCCATGAAGCCTGGGCAGCAAGGTGGTAAAGTGGATAGAGTGCTGGTCCTGGAGTCAGGAAGACTCATATTGCTGAGTTCAAATCTGACCTCATTCACTTCCTGACTATGTGATCCCGGGTAAGTCACTTAACCCTGTTTACCTCAGTTTCCTCATCTGTAAAATGAATTGGAAAAGGAAATGGCATACCATTCCAGTATCTTTGCAAAAAACAAACCCCCAAACCAAACAGGGTCTTAAAGAATCAGACATAATTGAAATGAATGAACAATAACAACGTGCTAGATACTGTACTAAGTGCTAGGGATTCAAAAAGAGGTAAAAAAAAACAGTTCCTGCCCTCAAGGAGCTTACAATCTAATGGAGACAATGTGCAAACAAAATATATTCAAAGCAAGCTATATATAGTAAGATATACATATATTGCTATGTGTTATGTCAGACTGCCTTTCAGTATATACATAATTTTATGATTTGTTAAAGTGCAAATATTGCATCATGAAATAGCTGCTATAACTTTTTTTCTATGTTTTACAAATACATATAATTCACAATAGGAATCTGAATGTATCAGCAGAAATCCATCCCCTCTTGAAGAAAATAACTCAGAGCATGTTTTCTGCTGTTTGTGGCTGAAAAGTCTGAGGTTTGTAGCCCTTGGGGCCCCTTCTCAATGTGGTCCATTCTCAGCTGGTTGGAGGGTAGTCAGCTACTTAAACCGACTGCTTGGTTTGGCATCCACAATGATCTTTCTTTTATTGAACTAAGGCTGATGATTAAAAATTAAAAGTAAAAACTTTTAATAAAATGGAATAATAAGCAATAAGATGGAATTAAATCAGGTATTAAACTCTCCAAGCACTCATTCCCAAATGAGTGCCATCTACCTCTCCACATGTTTTCTAGGTGGAGTACTAGTCTCATTTCCATTCACCACCCTCCACCCCCAGTCTGTCCATCACACTGAGGGGGGGACATGGAATTTGCTCACGGCAGGTCTGGAAGGCCCCTTGTGGCTCCAAGTCTTTCTGTCTCTCACATCCTAATTACACTGAACTACTGGGCCTCCCTCTGGCCTCCAGTTGCTTTCACTGCTACCCCTGGTTACCTAGTAGTTAAGCACTCCTGGCCTCTGGTTGGTCATATTTTTCCTAGCCTTGTTTTTGGCTCGGATATACCTGGCTGCTCATCACCCATTCCTAACTTTGTCTCCTTAAGGGGTCTCATGTCTCATCTTCCCTAGTGATATTTCCATTGTCCTTTTTACATTGGTTATACAGAAAGCTGCTGACTCGTACAAGATTTCCCAACAGTAAACTTGGTACCTATGCCCTGCGCTTAAAAACAGCAATGATTTTATAAGTAAATAGCCATTTATGATTTTAGAGACAAGGGGAAGAGTCCCTTCCCCTCAAATATCACATGAACTCATAGAATAATTGCTATAGAAAGTGTTTGATCAGAAACAAAGGTTCCCAGAGGGAGTTCTAGGTATCACTGGGTCTAAGATAATCCTCCTCTTCCTTTCTGCTTCTTGAATTCATATAAGGTTCCAGATCAAGCCAGTGGCCAGGCAAGGTCAGGAGCCAAACCTTCTCAGGAATGTCAATTCTAAGGGTCTGAGATGGAAGGAGGAAGCCAGCAGCAGTGTGTATTTCAAGCCTGTAGGTAGCACAGAGATCAGTTATGACTACCAGAAGTATCAGCAGAACCCGTGGAGTCATGGATAATGTGTTGGACCTGGGAATCAGGTAGAACGGGGGAAAATCTGTCTCAGATATTCACGAATTGTCAAAGAATAACTGGTAACGACTTAGTTATTCTGAGTATCATAAATATTCAAATCAACTCTAAAGGATCTAGGAAGGAAGATACTATCCTCCCCCAGAGAAAGCACTGATAAATAGAAGTATGCATAGTATGGCTTTACATAACACACGTATATGTATACACGCATGCATGTATGTACTCACATGTATACATGTATAGATGTGTGTGTATATATATGTTAAATGTTGTGTGGGAAGAAAGGGAGGGAGATCGTTCAGAACTTAATGGTACCAAAAAAGGAATTTAAATAAGAAAAAAGAGAGCCACTAGTTGCATGACCCCTGAACAAATCCCTAAACCTCTCCTTTATCTGTAAGGCTAGGGACTTGAACAAGATTCACTGAATGCCTACTGTGCACCAGGCACCGTTCTAAGCATTTTACAGACATTATCTTGTTTAATCCACACAACAGCCCAGAGAGGGAGGTGCTGTAATTATACTTATTTTATAGTTGGTGAAACTGAAGCAGATGGGGTGAAGTGACTTATCTAGGGTCATATAGTATCTGAGGCTAGATTCGAACCCAGGTCTTCTTGACTCCAGGCCTCAGTGTTATCCACGTAGCTACCTTTAGCTCCAGCTCTATGATCCCCTGTTAGACTTGCACTCTTGTAGTTCTGCCCTCCTGATCCAGGGTACAAACTAGGACCTTTCCTTGGCAGCCTGATGTAAACTAAGTCCTGAGAATGGGCAAAAGGAACCTTAGAGATTCCAGTCCACAGCCTTTTTACCTGGGACTCACAGGCTACTCGCAAGTGGTCCATGGATAGGTCTCGGGGACTCTGTGAAACTGGCTGAGAAACACACACACGTATATACACATATGTATATGTACATATACATATATGTCTATATACTAACCTCTTACTGAAATGTATGATTTCTTTTCCTTCTGAATGTCAACAACAAATAAGATTCTGAGGTGGGGCCTTAGACTTCACCAGGCAGACAGAGGGGTCCAGGACACCAAAAAGGCAAAGAACTAGCCCAAACTTCTTGTTTTACTGATGAAAAAACAAAGGTCCAGAGGGGAGAATTTGCCCAAAGTCCAACCTTCCAGTCCAGTCTCTTTCTAATATATATTTGGTCAACTTCACATTTGTTCTATTTAATGAAAAGTCCTTAAATCTTGGGCACAACTATACAGGGCCAGGATAAATCCATGATGTTGCAGAGTATTTGCCAAATGCCATTGCAAAAATGCTGTGGTCTGATAATGTCACAGACTTCAGTCATGCCTTATACCTCATACTGAAAGCTTCATTAAAAAAAAGTCTACTAAGCAGTTTGAAATGTGGTTCTGCTGGTGACTTTCCTTTGGGATTTCTATGAGGTGTCCTACCCTCTTCAGAGAAGTGGTCTGGTCTAGAAATAAACAGTCTGAGAAAAGGACATTGATATCACCTAGTACTTAAGAGAGGGGGCAGCTAGGTGGTGCAGTGGATTAAGTCCTGGGCCTGGAGCTTCCTGAATTCAAATCCAACCTCAGACTCTTACTAGCTGTATGACCTTGAGCGAGTCACTTAACCTATTTATTTGCCTCAGCTCCTCATCTGTAAAATCAGCTGAAGAAGGATGTGGCAAACCACTCCTGTATGTTTGCCAAAAACAACCCCAAATGGGGTCACACAGAGTCTGAAACAATTGACCAATAACAACAGTATTTAAGTGAGAAATTTAGGGAAGCAACGTTCAATATGTTTTCAATTGATGTCTTTTTAAAAAATTGTCATAATTTCCCCTAGTATCCTTCGCTCTTTTCCTCCTAGATAACCATTCCGTATTAGCAAATAGTGTTTTTTTAAAGACAGAAAAAGAGAGATAAAAACGAACATAACTGATCAATACCCACAAAGTCTGAAAGTAGGAGAAAATGTACGTGCCTTGTGATGAATGGCATAGGGATGACTTCTCTGTGTCTTCCTTTGAGCCAGCCGAATTAATTCTTGCTGAATATGATTGTTTTCAAGGTACACAAGACAGCAACTGGAGAAGCTCAGAAGGTCACCGTCAAAGCCACCTCCCAGACCTTTGGTATGTACAGAACCTGAGATCTCCAGTGGCTGATAGTACTCTCCCCTCCACAAGACTTTCCAGGAGAAATGCATAGCTCAGGGAAATTCAAATGTAGATATACAAGAAAAGTTCCCCAGATAACCAGGTACCCCAGAGCTGTACTACACAGACATCTTAAGGGACTCTCTTGTTCTTCCTCCTTCCAAAGTTCTCAGCACCATGGTCACAGCTCAAGGGCCAGAAAGCCTGATTCTTCTTAAACTATCTGACTTCAGGCAATTGCAGAAGGACAGAGGGGCCTATAGTTACCAGCTCCCCTTGGCCTGCCCCATAGACTCTGTCTTTCTGATTGTGAAAGGAGGGAGATATACCAATAACAGAGGTTAGAAATTCCCATTTAAACTTTATTTATTTGAAACAGCATCGATATATTGCACATTTTAAAACATGCAGAAAAAAATTCACACGGGGAACATGAATGAACAAGGCAATTTTGTTACTACTTTGTTCAATGTAACATACATTAAAAATACTATGTAATAGAAAGTCCCAATTTCATGTACATTCTTTATTGTTCTTGGTTTATTGAAATGTTTGTGCTTGTTGATGATTGCTAAGTTCATGATACTTATTAACATGTATTTGTTCAGCTTGAGGTTTTGGCTGAAGTGCACATACTTATTTTTGTAATAGACAACAAACCAGTTAAGCCCTGAATTAGCTTATTTGGTCCTTGTCTGGGAACTGGTTTTGATCCTGGGGTGGGAGGGAGAGCTGGAGTTCTGAGTTAGGGTAAAGAATGCCCCTGGGATTGGAGAAGGGCCTACGAGGGAAAGCTGGATGGTCACAAAAAATTCCACCCTTTCCCCCATTTTCCCCAAGGCCCTCTCTGCTTTGGGGGACCTGGCCCAGCCTCTGCCACTCCAGTTTTTATTTTTGTTATGATATTATTATAGTAGGCAATGATGCTGACCTTGCATAAGATTCTGGGCCTCCTAAGGCAAAATTTCAAACAGGGCTCCTCTTACTGCTTATGTCAAAATAGATAGTTCCAGGGCAGAAGACTCTCCTTTCTTGAAAACCTCAGCTCTTTTCCTGCTTCCTTCAGTCGTTAAGTTCAAGTATTTCCCTAAGGGATTCACTCTTCCTTAGTTCCAACGTGGCCCGGTAGAAAGAACTCCATACTGCGAGTCAGAAGGTCTGGGTTTGAGTCCTGGCTCAGGATGGGAAAAATCTCTGTTTTTCCTTAAAATGGAAACAAAAATGTCTCACACCAATTGCCCCATAGGTTTGTTGGGAAGAAAGTACCATATAAAAATGACTCATTGTAATTGTGTAGTAAGGATAATAATGTGCTTGAAATCCAAGGTTCAGTAACTTCATGCTTCAGACATTAAGGGAGGCAGGGTGGTACATGAGAAAGAGCCCTTGTTTAAACTCAGATAACCTGGGTTCAAATCCTACCTATGACACTAACCTTGGACAGGTCCTTAAATTCCCTGGGCCTCAATGTCTTCATTTATAAAATAAAGAGAACTAGGAAGGCCCGGATTCCAGCTCCAGATCTGAGATCCTCTCCCTACTGGGTCAACATATAGGTATGTTCTCCTGGTCAGCTGTACTAAATTGAAGCCTTTAGGAGATAAAGGTCCCTGGTGATTATATGTCTCCCACAGCTCAAGGACGAGGATAAGAATAGACTAACCAGGGGTTCCATACCAGCAGTAAGCAGGCATCTACTTCCTCACCTCAGCCCCTTGAGGGCACCAGAGACTGCTCTTATCTAGGGAAGACTGGGGGAGTGTTTTTGAGTGGGGAAGGAAAAGTGATGACTCCCTAATACAGGCAGCAGGGGAAAACCTGATGGAAAAAGAGTTAAGGCAAGGCACTGGTTGTCAAGGGATAGAACAATTACTCAGGAAACAGTTCTGGGGAAAGGTGTGTGTGTGTGTGTGTGTGTGTGTGTGTGTCCGTGTGGGTAGCAGAGATAGTGGTTGCCATGTTTTCTGAACTCCAAGTCAGTACATAGGGTCAATCAGCTAGGTCTTCCTGCCTCAGCTGCTTGGATTTTATATTAGGGTTCACGGGAGCCATTCACAGGCTTTGTGACTAGAAACCTGGCAAATCTGGCCCTTCCTATGTTTTACTGTGGCACAATCTTCAGGGAAGGTGGGACTTAAATGTCACCAAAATATAAGGTATTTTGTGGGACTGTTCAATATGACATTTTATATTTCACCTCAACTCTGCACTATCACTCCACTCCAAACCCAAACTTTCTCTGAATGTTGTGGTCAGCTTATGTTGTCCAATTATGCCTGCATATACTACTGTGACAAGCTACTGTTAGTTGTTGACATCACTAGATGTTGCCACTGCTGCCCTCAAAGGGATGTGGACCTTTCAAAGAGTCACTAAGTCACCTCTGAGCGTGGACACATCTCTCTTGATGTTACTGTTTTACTCACCTACTCAAGTACTTGAAGCAGTCTAAACTCGAGTTCTGCCTTGTTTTGGCATGATAGGTATTTGAGGGCATGCTATCTACCACGTATGTGTTCAAAGCCGCATGGGGTGGGAGAATGGAGCCAGCCAATCCCTCCCCTACTCAACTATCAGGATGCTGCTTTGTAAATAGATCTGTAGCTGGAAAGGAAAAGACCAGTGAAGAGATGGGTCAGTGGTCCCTTTTGCACATCCATACAATCATTAACAGCTCTAGCTCAGCAGTCAATAAAGGTACTTTACATCATCTTAAAGGTCAAGAACTTTAGTCCTGAGTCAAACATGACGAGAAGCAGGCTGCATAGCCCCAGCTCAGTCGACAAGAACCATCAAGGGAAACTTGAGTCATGGTCCATGGAGTAGACCTATATGTCCATTGAACCTCTATTACCCTAGTATGGTCATATATGTTTGTGTGATATTCCCTGTATTCAATTTTCCTATAAAGGCAAAAAATGTCTTATTGTTGCATTTATTATAATGAACTTACAACCCTATGTATGCTACTCACTGGACCAGGGCTGTCTCTGTAATTTGAGGCTATGGGAATGTGTTGTAACCTGCCAAGGGGAGAGTGAATGGCACAGTGTAGCTAAAAGAAAACTTTATCTGGACTTAGAAGGTCTGGTTCTAGTCCTTAATGAGCTGTGTGACTTTGGATAAGTCACCTATCCTCTGAGCTTTTTGCTTCCTCTGTAAAATATAGAGGTTGGCCTGGAAGATCCTGAAAGTTCCTCATAGGGTCAAATGTGAACACTTTGCTTAAATCTTAGATTAATGTCATCTGTCATCATTTACCCTGGGAGATGGCAGAATGTCAGAGGGAAGGAGGGAGATGTCAGATATTCTGTGATCCTTTGAGGGAAGGAGGGACCCATGGCTACCTGTTTCTTTTTTAGAACTTTAATTAATCATTTCCCAAGGTAAATAATGAAAGATGACATTGATATAAAATTTAAGCAAAGTGTCTTCATTTGATCTTTACAACAACCCTATTAGCTACATAGACACTTACCTAGAAGCACTTTTATACCCATTTTGCAGAAGAAGAGATTTGCAATGGGTTCCATAGCCAGTAAGTGTCAGAGGCAGAATTCATACCCATGTCTCTTCAGATCATTCTCTTTTTACTGCATTGCATCTCTATGACTCATATTAACTTTTTCTAATAAAGCAAGGCTTACAACCGATCTAGCTTAAATCTATACAGAGATAGTAGAAAGAGCACCCAACCAGGACATTTGGGACTAATCCTGTATGTCACAAGCTACCCGTGTGACCTTGTGCAAGTCATTTATCCTCTGGGTCTCAGTTTTCTTGTGTATAAAACAAATAGGTTGGATTTGATAACTTATAAAGTACCTTCAATTCTAAAGTCCTATGAGCCTATGAAAGATATAGAAATCCAACCCTGCTTCTTTGCAGTCAGGAAAAGCTGTGGATGATGGATGGGCCGAAGTCACAGCTCCTGAGTCTTGACACAATAGTCTATACTTGTTCAATTCACTTCATTAAATTTAATTTCACTCAACATCAACACTTGTTAAGTACCTACTCTGTAAGGCACATTGTTTGGTGCTGATGATACAAATACTTTAAAAAAACCCACCTATTTGATCTCTAAGAAGTTATATTCTTGAGGAGGATTTTTTTTTTTTACACACACATAGCTAAGTGAATATAAAGTACAAGTTGTCCCCAAAGTCTTAGTGCAGTTTTAAGATAGAATAATTTCAGGAATATAAATATTACAAGCTTATAAAAAACACTTGAAAGTCTAATGATTAAAATTTCAAAATTTGTTTTTGTGAATTTTTAATAGTAAATAAAAATTCTAATCTTAAAACAGAGCACACCGTCATCATGCATTGTATGGATAGCAGCTTCGGGATGATGCTTTCTCAAGTCAGGTGATCAGTAAATTTATTGCCGGGTCATCTTATTCATTTGATCTATCTCTATTAGAATTTTTCTTGTAGTTGTTACACCCAAACTGCTTGAGACCTGATGAACTCTTTCGTGTGTGTGTGTGTGTGTGTGTGTGTGTGTGTGTGTGTAAATTTGCAATTGACTTCCACAATGGAGCCCTGGTTAATGGCTCAGTTAACACACCAATGTTTCTGGGTGGGTTGGAGGAGAGCTAATAGATGCACAGTCAGGACCTAGTGGGTGTGTCTCAACTTTTGGGTTAGTTAATAAGTTCTCATGCCAACATTGGCTCTAACAAGAAGCCAAGATGCAAATCAAGGGAGAGACCTTGGGATGGGTAAGTTAGGATTGGCACATGGTATATGGAAGAGGACTGATGTATATTATACCCAAGATAATAATGGACTCAAGGACTGATGGATCTGGTGGTGAACCCTGTGGTACAGCAGTCCTCAATGTCTTCTATATCATAATACCCCTTGGCAGTTGGGCAAAGTCTATGGAAACTTTGTTAGAAAAATATTTTAAATGCATAAAATACATGGAATTGCAAAGAAATGAGTTATATTAAAATATAGATATCAAAATATGTTTTAAAATTCATGAACCTTAGCTTAGGAACCCCTACTGAAGGGTATATTCAAGTAAGACTTGTAGTCAGGGTTTCCAGCTCTTAGAGAGACAAATGTGAGAGGGGCTACTCCTTTATTGTAGGAATAAGGTTGGCAAATTAATTCTTCAAGGTTTGGATGCCCCCTCTGTTGATCAAAGTATTTGATACCTTGCCTATGTTAGATAATAAAGAATTTTATGAAGTTCATGGTCAAAGTTCAAAAGATGTTGCTACTGATTGATATTCCCATTATATAGATGAAGAAATAGAGGCCTAAGCAACTTGCCCATTGCCAACCTAGCAACTTGCTATGGGGGTGAGACTCACATTTAAAGAGTCCTTTCTTCCTGGCCCAGTCTTGGGTTAAACTGCCTTTCCAAAGGGTTCAGGCATTTGGTACATTTGTTCTGAGTTAAGCTTGGCTGCATTTAAACATTATCACGTATGGGGAGCTCAAATTACAGAGACAGCCCTGGTCCAGTGAGTAGCATACATAGCATGGCTACTCACAGAGGCGGAAAATTCTGGGGGCCCTCCAGCAGTGTTTCTAGAAAGAAGCTGGGGTGAGGGGGAAAGAGGCCAGCTGGTGTGCCAGAAGCTTCATAAAAGGCATTATAGGACCTTTTAAGGGAACGAGGCCATTGGTAATGACGGAAAACAGCCACGGCAGGCTTTGGATAGGGCTTGAACATTTAATTTGCCAGTTAGCCTCAAATGCCTGTAACTTTTTAAATGAAAAAATATGTATATTTTGCAGTTCTCTTTCTTTGAGAATGTGATGAGAAGAACCTGTTATGCTGATCAAAATCTCAGGTAACTGAAATGGAATTCTTTAATTAAAACATATGAAACACAAAGTGGGAACTCATGAACAAGGGAAGGCAAAAATGAACACCTGGCTAGAAGACACAGCTGTATATTATTCACAGAGCAGTAGGGAGTGAGGAAAAAACTTATATTTTAGGCAGCTAAGGAGACCTCTGAAGTTTGGTGCCAGATAAAGTGTGTCATTGTGCAATTGTGTCTTAATTCTTCACGAGTCTGTTTGGAGTTTTCTTGGCAAAGGTACTGGGGTGCTTAGTCATTTTTTTCTCCAGCTTATTTTACAGAAGAAGAAACTGAGGCAGAAAGGGTTAAGTGACAAGCCCAGGGTCACACAGCTGGTAAGTGTCTGAGGACTTTTTTTGGTCTTTTTGGAGGGGGAAAGGCAGGGTGATTGGGGGTAAGTGACTTGCCCAAGGTCACACAGCTAGTAAGTGTGTCAAGTGTCTGAGGCCAGATTTGAACTCAGGTCTTGTTGACTCTAGACTCAGTACTCTCTCCACTTCACCCCCCTAAAAAAAGCACACCTATTTTGCAAGCCAAATGCCTTCAGGAGTCAGATGAGGCCAGGATCTCTTCAAACATCCCAGGAAAGATTGTGTAAGTGAGGAGATAAGCCTCAACTCTCTTAAGAAGTGTCGAGCACACCTTAGGTTTTAAATAGATCATTTGACTATAGAATCAAGTACAAATCCTCAGTTTGGCTCTTTGTAACCTGGCTCTCTCCTACCTTTCCAGTCTTCTTACACTTTACTGTCTCCCCTTCTCCCCCTGCCAAATCCTCTCATACTCAGTGGTCCTCTTTGGTGTTCTTAGAACAGCTTGACTCTGGGCATTTTACCTTGCTGTCTCCCATGGCTGGAACATTCTCCTTCCTCATCTCTGACTCTCAGATTCATTGGCTTCCTTCAAGTTCCAGCTAAAATCTCATGTTTTACGAGAAGCCTTTCCTGATCCCCCATAATCCAGATGTTTTCCCTTTGTTGATTATCTCCATAGATCTTGTTTCTAAACAGTTGTTTGCATATTTGTCTCCCCCATTAGGTTGTTAGTTCCTTGAGAATAGGGATTGTCTTTTGCCTTTCTCTTTTTCACTGTTTCTTATCAAGGTTGGTTTGCCCCTTATTTAGGTATTCTGCTGGCCTCCTGATCCTAGGGGCTTACCATCCTGATGTTAGACTGATTGGCTTTAACCCTACTGCAACTGAGAACTCGTACACTCAAGCAATCCACCAGCCTCAGACTTCCCAGTAGCAGAGATGGTAGGGTTATGTCACCATGCCTGTCTAAACACTTGAAAAAAAAAAGATATTTTGATTCCTTTTAAAAATAACAGTCATTTCCTGACACCCCCCACCCGTCATTGAATTCTCCTTTGCAACGAAGAAAAATAGCAAAGGAAAATCAAACATCCACTTTGTCCTAGTTTTTTATTACCATAAGACTACTGCTATGACACGTTTTTATATGTTTCTTCTTGTCTTTGACCTAAGCACTTTAGAAAAAAAAAAAAGGTTGTTGAAATAACCCGCAGTCTATCATTTGGTAATAATCATGGCATATATGAACAGGAGCAGGGTCTGAAAACCATTTGAAAGCAGGAGATATGGCAGCATGTTGAGAATGAGAATCGTGGGATATATGAGTGGGCTGTCATCATTTGTAACCATAGCTGCAGGTCTGTAGGAAAGCTAATGAGATCTTCTCATTAGTCTGGGAGTGTGGGAAATCTGAAGAGTTAGTATTAGTGAAAATACTTCCTAATTGAGAGCACACTTTTCAAAAAACAAAGGACATTTGTGAATACAATGAAGAAAAGGGATGTGGTTAGATTGATAGATGATAGATTGATAGATGATAGAATGTATAGATGGATAATGGAGATAAAGAGAGATAATGGAGATAGATAGATAGGTAGATAGATAGATAGATTCATAGACGGATGGATGGATGGAGGGATGGATAGATGAATGGATGGATGGATGGAGGGAGGGAGGAAGGAAGGGATGGATAGATGGAGGGATGGGTAGGTGGGTGGATAGAGTGTTTATTAAGTGCTATATGTCAGGCATTGCACTAAACATATACTAAACAGGAATACAAATATAAGGGGAGAAATATCCTTACTCTCATATGCTAATGGTGAAAGTCAACACATAATAGGGGACTGAAAAGTAAGATTAGGACAGGGAAGAAAGGAAGAAAAGTCCAGAGAATGATGGGTGGATATAACTTAAAGGTGAACATGACTGATTTAGGTGGGCACTTCCTCAAATAGAAATTTGAGGGAGGAACTCACCAGTTGGAAGAGAGGGTCAAAGGAACAGAGATATCTCCATCTTGGGAAAGCAGCTGGGGCAGAGGTGGAAAAGTGCAGAGATTATGATAACAATAACTAGCATTTTATAGTGTTTTGCAAATTAAGTCTGATTGTATCCCCACAACAGTCCTGGGAGGTGGGTGCTATTATCATCCCCATTTTTACAAATGAGGAAACTAAGGGAGACAGGTTATGTGACTTGTCCATGGTCACATAGCTAGTAGGTGTCTAAGGCTAGACTGGAACTTGTTTCCAGACTGTAGGCATTCTTTCTACTGTATTCCTTCATTTACTAGGTAATTGGACTGAACTGTCAGGGTATCTGGGTTTGAATCTTGTCTGCTACTCATTGTGTCATCTTGGACAAGTCGTTTACTTTTCTGGATCTTAGTTTCTTCATTTGAAAAAGAAGAGGTTTCTGTAGAATCCTTAGGTTCTTCCTGGCACTGCTGTATGGGGGAGAGAATGAGATCCTAAGGTCCTATTCCTGAGAACATGCACAGTGAGCTTTAAAAGTTAGGAGAGCCAATCGATGTAAAGGAACTAGAGTCCATACCAGAGTTTGCTAGCAAACCAAGTCTAGTACAGTAGTATAGTATAGTGCTGGAGAGTTACCTACTGACTGACCTGTCATCCAAGATACCATATCCTACAAATATGAGAGGGACTTTATTCATCTGCTTTGGCTATACCACATTTGGGAGTGAATTCACTGGGGTGAATCAATAAATCAATCAATAATCAGTAAACGTTTATTAAGCACCTACTGTGTGTCGGGTGCTGTGCTAAGCACTGAATACTTTGTAACAATCACTTTAAGTTTGAGCACACTCTCCCCAATGGACTCCCCAAGGTAGTAGAAGGGAGAGGGTGCCACAGTTTCAGAGAGATGTTTTTGTACTTTTGTATGTTTTTTACTGTATCTTTTTAGCAAATATCCCTTTCCAAAAACTAAAATGGAATATGACTATTAAATATAGGGCAGTCTTTATTTTAGAAAATGCATTAAGATCTTAAGAACTCACAGGAGCCCATGCACATATATAGAAGTAAATAGTACATGAGCTCTCTCCCTAGAAGGGCACTGAACTTAGGAAGGTTGCTGTTGGGGTAATACTCCATCAGTCTGATGAGTTCCTTATTCTCAAGAGCCCTGTGTAATCTCTCTAAAACTTCATAATACCACCTGAAGGTGTAGACTGCCCCCCATAGGTAAAGATATTATAGAGCTTAATGAATGAGCAGACCTTCCTTCTCATCATACCTGCCCTGTCTGAATAGGTTACTTACCTTGTTCTCCAGTTAGGATATTATGCAAGAACCACATGGACTATACTCTTTCCTTTCCATGAAACAGGATGTATTTAAAAAAAAATTTTTTTTTGCTTTTTGGAGGGCAATTGGGCTTAAGTGACTTGCCCATAGTCACATGGCTAGTAAGTGTGAAACAGAATGTATTGAGAAATCTTTTAATCCTAGAAGTACTGGAGCTCTTGAACTCAGGAATGCTTAAACTTGTTGTTACCCATGAGCTAAAGTTCATGCTATCCAGGAGATCTTTCTCTCCTAGAGTTTTCGATTTTGAGTTCTTTTTCTCTATGGAATTCAAAATCCCCTCTTCTACATAGAAGATTGGGATTCAAGCCAAGTATTCTTGAACTGTCCTTTCAGGCTATGTAAAACACATGACTCTCATCTCCATGTGCTTCCGCTAAGATCAACATTGCTGCTTCTGGGAGATGGGGGCACTGGGGAAGGAGAAGGTTCAAGGAGTAAAAACAGTAGCAAGTCTTCAAAAGCAGAAAACTCCAAAGAATACAATTAGATTACTTTTATAGTCCATAAAGGGGGGAGATTAATTCTTCAGTCGAACAATCATTAGTAGGGAGGGTTATGTTCATACTGGGCTTGAGAGAGAGCCCTACTATTAACTTACTGTGAGGGTTTATACCTTGGAAATTAGCAAATGCTACAAATCACAGATTTATTTATTGTTTTGTTGACTGTCTAGACCTAAGGAAATATTGAAGAAAATGTTAATGCAAATTAAACTTAAAAATGTATCATGTGTACTTTTTCCCCCTCAGAGAGCCACACCCCTACCTGTGTATCATTAGGTTTGATCAGGAATTTCCTTGGTTAACTGCTTTACAAGGATTTTACCAAAGTTTCATCTCTTTACCTGTTCTTATACAGGGCAATACCCTATAAAAGGTGTCGCTTCTGGTCAAATATCCCATTATGGAATAGGAAAAGACAAAAGTAGATAGGGGTCCTCCCCCTAGCGGAAGGAAAACAATTTAGCTTTTTCTGTCCTCTAGTGGCCAGATGGGATATTTCAGTTTGTAGAAAAGTTGGCCATACTACTCTTCTGCAGTCCACACAGAGGGAGCAGCTCAAGACAGTGTTGCCTAGTGGCTAACTCAGAGACAACTTTGAGTTAATTAGAACTCACTGGATTTTAGCCAATGTGATGGCACCAAGCACAAACCAAACACCTATGTCTCATGCCAGTCAAATCAATATCAAGTCCATTAACCTTCCTCTGCTTCTTCTTTTTGGAAAAGTAGGATATTCATTTCAAGAGAGGGAGAGGGAGAGGGAGAGGGAGAGACAGAGAGAGAGAGAGAAAGAGAGAGAGATAGAGAGAGAGAGAGAGAGAGAGAGAGAGAGAGAGAGAGGACTTTTAAGAAATGTTTACTATATGTCAAGAACTTTACTAAGTGCTAGGGGCACAAATATAAGAAATTGAAACAGTCCTTGCCCTGAAAGGGCTTACATTCTAATGGGAGAAGGTTAACACATAATAAAGGGTTAGAGAGGGAAAGAGAAGGTGGTATGGTAGGGAGATGGCTGGGAAATGATGTTCTGTTTTTGGTCAAGAAAAGACACAAATTCAACTATCAGGACCTGGCCTCCCAGGGCCAGAGTCCAAAATGCCGAGGTGAAGAGGTAGAGAGAATAACTGGAGTGGAGGCAGAATTATGTAAAGATGATTGTAAGGTAAGAAATACCTTCTCTAGGCCAAATGACTTCAATTCACTGAGGCAGCTAAGGGTACTCTTACTGTATTCTCATTTATCTTGGGCTTAAGTTCTCTATCAACCATTTTTGTTTTTGTCTTTTCCAGGTTAAGATCATTTTCCGTGTTAGAGAAAACAAAGGCAACACAGGAATTGAGTAGTTCTACCTTCTTTTTGCTCTGTATTATCACCATCCCATCCACCCTGATCAGGGGTCCTAATTCTTCCTTTAATCTTTTGTTAGTGTTTTCGAGACAACATAGGGCTACATTAGAGTTCATAATTAGTGTTCAAAGACCTACAATATCTAATACTTTCTTTGTAACAACCCTGTAACAACCACGAGAAGAAGGTAGTACAAGTATTTAGCATCAAAAGACATGCATTCAAATCCCAACTTGGTCCCATGCTGTCTTGAGCAAATCAGCTAACTTCTCTAGGTTCCAGTTTCTAATGTGTAAAAGTGGTGAGATGGACTAGATATCTAAGGTCTTTCTAGCCATAAATCTTCTGACTTTATGAACTATAGAAAGCTCAAAGAGCTACCTATGAGAAGGAGCTACTATTTTCATTAATCGTGTACTTGTTCTTTCTCCTATAAGAGATTCTAAGACTTGTCAGCTCCTTTATAATCCCACAGTGTTTAGCCCTTGGTAGGTACTCAGAGAACATTTGTTAAATTGAATCTAGTATTTATTGGGGTAAAGCATTGTATTCGATGATGGAGACGACCCAAAGAAATATTACCATATATACTCTACCCTTAAGGAGCTCATTATGTAGGTGAGGAAATAAGTGATTGATCAAACGGTGTATTGGAAAGAGCGCTTGTGTTCTGGAGTCAGAAGACCTGAGTTTAAGTCCTTGATCTAAACTTTCCAAATTGTATATCTATGGGTAAATTACATCTCAAGGTCTCAATAAACTCCATTGGTTCCTGTGAATCTGTGCTTTGAAATGATGCACTAATTCTTTTTAAAAAATAATATTGTATTCCCTCAAATTATACATAAAGCAATTTTTGATATTTGTGTTTTTTAAATTTTGAATTCCAAATCCCCTCTCACCTCTCCCCCACCAACTGATAAACAATATGTTATCCATTTATACATGTGAAATCATGCAAAACAGTTTTCCATATTAGCCATATTTTTTCAAAAAGATGAGAAAATTATACTTCAATTTGCACTGAGTTCATCAGTTATCTCTCTCTCTCTCTCTCTCTCTCTCTCGTCTCTTTCCCTCTCTCTCCCTCTCTCTCTCCCTCTCTCTGTCTCTCTGTCTCTGTCTCTGTCTTTCTCTCTGTCTCTCTCTGTCTCTGTCTTTCTCTCTGTCTCTGTCTTTCTGTCTCTGTCTGTCTCTCTCCCTCCCTCTCTGTCTCTCTCTCTGTCTCTCTTTCTCTCTGTCTCTGTCTCTCTCTGTCTCTATCTCTCTGTCTGTCTGTCTGTCTCTTCTCTCTCTCTCTCTGTTTCTCTCTGTGTCTCTCTGTGTTTCTCTGTCTCTCTCTGTCTCTGTCTCTGTCTGTCTCTCTCCCTTCCTGTCTGTCTCTCTCTCTGTCTCTCTGTCTCTGTCTCTGTCTTTCTCTCTGTCTCTCTGTCTGTCTGTCTGTCTGTGTCTGTCTCTCTCCCTCCCTCTCTGTCTCTCTCTCTGTCTCTCTTTCTCTCTCTCTGTCTCTCTCTGTCTCTGTCTCTCTCTCTGTCTCTGTCTCTCTGTCTGTCTGTCTGTCTCTCCTCTCTCTCTCTGTGTTTCTCTCTGTGTCTCTGTGTCTCTCTGTCTCTCTCTGTCTCTCTGTCTGTCTCTGTCTCTCTCCCTCCCTCTCTGTCTCTCTGTCTCTCTCTCTCTGTCTCTGTCTCTCTCTCTCTCTGTCTCTCTTTCTCTTTCTCTCGGTGGATAGCATTTTTCTACCATGAGTATTTTAAAATTCTCTAGGATCATCCATCATAGCCATATCTTTCACAGTTGATGAGGAGATACAGATTTTGAATGAGTTGCTTACCTAGTAGAGATCAAATGTGAAAGTGCAATGCCTATCTTACACTCCCACAAGACTCTCCAAAGTGTCTACCTTCCAGAAGAGCATGTAAGGAGTGATGAGTTACTGCTACTTGTAACTATTTGTCAGTGAATACTTAAGGGTCTTTGGTGTTTTAAACCTTTCTTTGGGGGTAGAAGAAGTAAATAGCTAGCTTATACTTGGTGTTCATTACTTGGTACATTGAGTAACTTTCTTTCATTGAGTTCTGATAGTACTCTAGAGAGGACCTGGGGTCCATTAGAGAAAGGTATAAGTTGCCTAATGTTCTGGAAGGATCCAAGGGAGTACTTTTCAACCAAGACAGATTAATTTCTCAATTGAGGGTGAGAGAATGACTTCCAGGCAACCCTGGGTCCCAAAGAGCTCCCTCCATGTGCTCTAAGAACTCATTTGGGACTAGACTCCCTCTCAGAGAGGAAAACTATTTTTTCTTTGTTTATTCCTGTTTTTCACTTTGCTAGTTATTTGTTTGATTTTAATTTTGTTCTTTCTTAATTGTTTTGGGTTGGGGAAAAAACTCTTATAGATATTATTCAGGGAGTAATGACTTGTAAAATGTTGTTTGTTTGCTGAATTTATATAACTTTGTATTTGGAAGTAAATATAGTCTCCAGGCTCACTAGCTAATACTGGGCCTGGGCTCTCAGAAAAGACTTAATTTTAGGATTGTCTGAGAACTGTAGTGAGTGAACTTTTGTTGGGACTTTTTTTTTTAATGATATTCAAGAGGTCAGCAGAGCTCTGTCACATGGACTTTGCTGTGATTCTTTATTTTTGAGTGTCCTCTGGCACCCAGAGAACTTTCTAGAATTGGTGATAGGGAAAAGTGTTCCCATATATCCCACTTAATTTGCTTGGGTCAACAAGGGAGCAACAAAGACCCTCTCCTTGCACGTACCCTTAGGCAAGAGGTCAGAGCTCATAGATCACTGGAAGTGTCCTGAGGTCACATTCAACTTCTCCACCCTGTCATGAGAAGCAAAAGATCACTAAGTGAGGGGATGGAGAATATGCTGTATTATCACAAAGTGTAAAGCCTTTAGTGCCGAGCCAGCGATACATCTCTCACTATAATACATGAACACATACTCCACAGGCTTGCTCCTCATACAATAGCAATCATAATAATGGACCCCATGTTCTCTCTAGAGTCCTATCAGAACTCGATGAGATATCTATACATATAGATACACTGTGTACATTGAAGCTATTCAATGTTCACAGTGTTGAGCATTAAGTATAAGTCAGCTATTTACCTCTTCTACCCCAAAAGAAAGGCTTAAAACACCAAAGTTCATGAAATGCTTGTCATATAATAACCATATGAAATTATTCGGGAATGATCCTATTTTATACTTGAGAAAACTGAGTCTCTGAATAATAAAATGACTTATTTATGATAACACAGCTAATATGCTTTGGAAATGGTAATTGAACCCAGGACTCTGAACTCAGAGTCCAGTGTTCTCGTCACTATATAATTTTAAGATATAGATTTGCCACATTTCCTTATTGAATTGTCTAGATAAAAAGAGAGGATAACATTAAAATGCCCTTTGAGGACAGGTGTTTTTTAAGTCATAGAACACTTGTCCCAGACAATTTCCTAGGGAATATCTATTAAGTCATAGATGAGTTTAATCCCCAGGCTGATGAAATCACAGATTGTGCTTATATTTAAGTATGTTAATCTTTGCATGTCTTAAATGAAAAATTGCTAATATTTATAGAAGAGCACCTGGGTTCTCTGTTGCATACTAGAAATTAGATTCTGAACACAACTGAAGAAACTGGCCTGCCCTTGGTTCTGTTCTGATAGCATTCATAAGAGCCTTAATAGAAAAGCAATATAATTTTCTCAGATTCCAAACATATGAATAATAATAATAATAAAAATCTGTTCACCACAAAATAGAGAATTCCTTTCTAACATATCTCATTATTGTAGCTTTAGATAAGCATTAAGTCAATTCTAGTCAGTTTAAAAGGCGAAGGAACATGGACATTTTTGCCAAAATAAATGGGAACTGTTTTTGGATGTATCTTGTTCTAGAAAGAAAGGAGTCTTCAAGACATGTCCACTGAAATCAAAACAGATCAAAGCTCTCTGGGACTATCTGAGTTATGTCAGGTGGAGGTCAGAACTCAGAACAGGCCCTGTTACTGAGAGAACTTGAGGTCTCGGAAATATAATCAACTGAATTCTGTCTCCAAGAGATTCCCTATCTAAAATTTGCTCCCATAATTTTTATCTGTTTGTTTTGGACTAGACCTATGATTTTATCAAAGTCGAGGGCTCCCAGGAGGAATTTTCTGTACAATGCAAATTAGTACCATCTTTTACACACACACACACACACACACACACACACACACACACACACGCACGCACGCATGCACTCACGGCAGTTGGGTTAGGTGACTTACCCAGGGTCACACAGCTAGTAAATGTCAAGTGACTCTGGCTGGATTTGAACTCAGATTCTCCTGACTCCAGGGCCAGTACTCTATCCTCTGCCATTTAGCAGCCCCTGCAATATATTTTTAGAGCAATATCTTAGAGTGATTACAACCCTGAAAGGTTAAGGACTTGTCCAGAGTCATATGCTCAGTCAGAGGCAGAACATGACTTGACTCTGAGGGAAGTTCTCTGTTCACCACTCTTCTTTTTGTGTAACATGGACTTAAATTTAGCTGTGGTGAAAACTCTCAGTGATTGAACATTACATGTACTGTATTTCATTTCCTCATTTATGATTACAAAAGGATTGAATTAAATGATCTCTTTAATCACTTCTAATATCAAACCTTTATATTATACAATGTTTATATATGTGTATATATAACATATTATATATTATAGAAGGTTTATATTATAATGTTTACATGTTATAGTTAATGTTTATGTGTGTTACATGTGACATATATTATGGAAGGTTTATATATGTGCATATGCATGAAAAACATAAACAAACACATATAATGCATAATGTGCACATATTATATGCAGAAACTTCCATGGCATGTGCAACATGTATTATGTTATATATGTATACACATGTAAACAGATTAAATGTCATATTAGATATGTGTGCTGTGTGTGGAGAAATACCATGGCACATAATATGTTTTCCATGTGTATAGATACATATATACATACACGTACACAGGTACATGCATATGATATGTCACATACAAATTTGCTGTAGGTATGAATTTTTTAAAAATAAACTTCTTGCTATATACACAAAATTGTGCATGGTAAATATTTTCTTCTCTAAGAGTGCCCCAAGTTGATATAGAAGTGTTTAGATTCTGAAACTAAAGGTTATTTAACATAAATACTGTAGTTACTTAAGTTCTTGCCTTTAACTTTTTGGGCTATTGTCCCAGGTTTTAAAGTGGGCATTTATGAGGCATATTTAGCTACTGTGACATTCATAGAATCAAACATGCTTGACTATACTTTAATGTTCTGTATTTATAAAAAGTTTAGTGGTGCATTCCCTTAGTACAAATTATTTTTGGTGCTTTATAGCATTTATAGACATCATAAAACCTATACAGTATAATGTGTATGATTAATTTTTCACAGTCAATAGTCTGGGAAAAGACCCGAAGAGATGCCACATCTTCACCAGTGACTTGAGAAACCAGAATGGGAGAAAACAATGTATGGGAATGTGTAGCTACACATGAAGATGTACAGGGCCAAAAAAGTAATAAGTATATTCAGTGTCAATATATTCTCTATGCAAATTTATCATGAAAACAGTGATTGTTAACAATTCCTTTGAAATTCGTTTAGAGCATAGGTTCCCAAAATGGGTGACACTGTCCCTCTGGAGTGTATATGCTAGAACAGTCCAGGGTGGTAGTAGTAGCCTTAGGTACAATTGGGGGGGCATTGAATAAAAATAAGGGAGCAATGGAAGCATAAGGAAAGAAGAGATGAAAAACTTTGAAAAACCGTTTATATCTTTCATCTTTTGTGTAAGAGAGTTAAAGTAGTAGTGGTTACATTATTTTCCAAATAAATGCACAAAATGCAAGTTACGATGAATCAGTGGTCAAGTCTGCCTACAGGTCTTAACAAGCAAGTGTTGGCAGGTGAGCAAGTTTTGCATTCTTGAGAAGTCCAGTAAGCACTGGCAAGAATATGTGCATGCAATGACTTCTTTACAATACAATACTATACAGTTATGTGATACAATTTTGCTTCATGAAAATTTCAGTACAGGGAAAACCCCCACACATTACAAAAATTATTAAACTTAACATACCTCATTTTGAAAAAATGGTATTTTTCGAAATGATGCAAATTTAAAAAAAAATCATTAAAGGGTTGAAGAAAGTAGATTTCCAGGGGGAGTTGCTGAGTAATGTTTTTCCTTTTTTTAAAATTTTATTTTTTTATTAAAGGGGATGGTAGGCCAAGTAAGTTCGGGAACTTCTGATTTAGACAATTCCTGACTCACATGCTCAGAATTCACTAGTCTATTGATTCTGGTAATTGAGTTGTGTGGGTGGTGGTGTTTACTTGACCCTCCCAAATGGATGAAAAGTGAAAGAAAGAATTCCCTTGATCAACTGACCATGAACTTGACCGACTTTGTAATTAGGTCACTGGGCAATCTATGTTCTGTTGTCTCTGTTTCTGTCATCTGTCCCATCCAGATGGTCTGCTCCCACTTGGGGACTGTGCTGATTGGGTGACAGTTATCACATCTAACCAGTCCCAGCCGAGGGGCTGTGCCATCTTTTTGCCATGCTTCCTTTCCCTTTTCCACTTCTCATTCTCAGTGATCATCTCTCCCTTGTATGTATTTTCTCCTATCAGATGCAAGCCTCATGAGGGATAGGACCGTCTCTTTTGCATTTATATCCCCAACACTTAGCACAAGCCTGGTGCATAATAAGTGCTCAAAACTGCTTTTCCATTCATACTATCATGTGTAGCATCAGTTTTAGGACCTTAGGAAACCAATGGACAGAACTAGATTCCAGGCAAGGACTGAATTATGGTCCCCCCTTTTTGTTACTGCTAGCAATGCAACTTGTGGGATTCAATTGTTTTTAGTCATGTCTGACTCTTTGTGACCCCATTTGAGATATTCATGGCAAAGATACTGAAATGGTTTGCCATTTCCTTCTCTAGTTCATCTTACAGATGAGAAAACTGAGGCAAATAGGATTAAGTGAGTTGCCCAGACTCACATAGCTAGTAAATGTCTTGAGGCCAGATTTAAATATAGCTATGGCTTAAAGAGGGCAAAATTTTTCTGGCATTAAAAATATGTGCATTTAAAAGAGTACTGCATGAATGTTTAAAAAATAGATTTTTACATGCATCTGGGAAATAAGATATACAGGCTTTGGGGCATAGAAATCTATCTTGCCCTACAAGAAAGTAAGGGGGAAAGGGAAGTATGGGGGAAATAAAAGAGCAGGCAGACTGGGGAAAGGGGTAATCAGTATGCTTGCCATCTTGGGGTGGGGGTAGGGGAGAAATGGAGAGAGATCAAGAGACAAAGATATAAAGATATTTAATCAATTATATAAATAGATATAGATATGTATGTATTTGCCCATGTATATACACAATACACATGAGCACATATGTATATGCATGTGTGTGCATATATGTATGTGTACATATACACAATGTGTATTTTGGCCACAGTAACTCTGGAAGACCATGTTCTAAGCTGCAGATGATTTGCAATAAAATTTAGTGAGAGAGTGCCCACACTAATGTAATTACATATTCTTCGAGTATTAAGTATGATAGTTAGCATGTAAAATGTCCCTTCTTGCAACCTATTGTAGTTGATTTTAGCTTTGAAGGATGATATTGGTGGTGGGGGGAATGTCCTGAAGACCTTACAGGTGATTAGCCCTGTTGTACCATGCCCTGGTCTAGCAACAAATGAAGTATTAGGTTCAATTCTGGATGCCATATTTTAGGAAGGATGTTGATGAAGTAAAGAGTATCTGGAGAAGAATAACTGGATTGTTACTTGAGGAGCTGGAGACATTTAACCAGAAGAGGAGAATCGGAGGGCATATGACAGTCATTTTCTAGTATATGGAATACTGTCATGCGGAAATGATTAGATTTGTTCTCTTTGGACCCAGTGGACAGCTCTAGGAATAAGGGGTAGAGGTTCCAGAGATGCCAATTTTGGCTTCTTCTAGGGGGAAAATCTTATCAATTAGTCATCTGAAAATGAAATGGGCAACCTCAGGAGACAGTGAATTCTTTCTCATTGGAGATTGTGATGCTAAAGCTAGCTATACAAGCCCTTGGATAGCTTCTAGACGGGAGCTCTTATTCAAGAATGGTTTCTGAGACCCCTTCCAAGCACAGAGTTCTGTAACAGTGCCACGAGCACACAGTGCATGGCACCCCATCTTCCTTTGTCACTTTACAGGGCCTGACACATATTGTTCAGAAGCTTGAGGGGAACTTGTAGAAACTGTAGGCTGTCATGGCTAATGCAATATTTCAATGAGAACTGTCTATTTATCTAACTGCAGTTACCCCTCCAATACTGTGTTTCTGGAGTAGAATCTCCCTTACCTGTGTCCACTCTAGCAGAAATATTCTTTCTAGCAGAAATAGACACTAGCTTTTCTTGGTTGGTACAAATTAATACCTAAGACCCACCCTCGTACTTGTTCAACAGAAGAGAAGGCACCTGACTAATGACAGATGGTTGTAAGTACATTGGCATCCATACAGCATGCCAATGGCCACAGGAAGGATGTCTGTGCCCTTGCTGGCACGAGCCAATTTCCCCTCAGCTATATGAATGGAAGCCAAATTCCAAGACCACTTCCCAAGATGGGAGGGTGTCCACAGGTGTGCTGGAGCTAGTTCTAAGCCACTGTTAAATTTATGTTTCAGAAACTGGCGGTTGTGACAAACCAGGGCTTGATTTGTTTTGGTGATTGTCTAGACTGAAAAAAGTATTAATGAAGAAAATTAAACTTCAATGTAAGTACATTCACTCCTCCCACTCCCACCCTGGTTGTTAAACATTTACCAGCATACCCCAGAGGATGTCTGTGAAGTGAGGGATGCACTGTAATTAGAAAATGCTTGAGGTGATGACTCAGGGACCTGGTGAAAGACATAGCGAGCAATTATGCTGATACTTCAGAGAGCCAAAAAGGGCAGTAGGAGGACATTGAAGAGCAGAAACGGATGTGATTGGCTGCTAGTGAATAATCAGGCCAGCCAGAACCGAGGGGCCTTTAGATATATTGGGACTTTAGGCAGAGTGGAGGTTGGATCCTTCTAGGCCTCTGGGGCTCCGGAAAGGGGTAGTTATGTTCAGGGATCACAGAATAAGAACTGGGAACTACCTTAAAGGTGCTGCATTTTACTCTGTCACTTTACAGATGAAGAAATTGAACCCGAGAGGCTGTCATCAGTTAGTGAGCAAACATGTTATTGTATAACAGGCACTGGGGGTATGAATAAAGGCAAAGATGGGATCCCGAACCTTAAAGAGCATATATACATACATACATACATACATACATACATATATATATATGTGCTCTCTCTCTCTCCCCACACACACATTTATGCACACATACTATAGTGTATATATACTATATTTTATATGTATATATGCATATATAGTGTATAAATGCTACATTCATATGTATATGGGTATGCATACATACTATATATAGTGTATATACACTGTATTTTATCTTTATATATAAATACATAAAGTATATATACTATGTTTATATGTATATGTGTTTACACATGTATAATATATGGTGTATATATAGTAAATTATATCTATTTACTACAAATACACTATAGGTATGTAAATATGAATATATACACACATAGAAATAAAATATACACTATATACCAGGGGATCAAGGCTGGCACCAGGGTGGTGGCAGTATCAGAGGAGAGAGGGGGACACATACATAATACCTTGAAAAGGTAGAAATACAGGACTTTGTAACAGATTAGACCCTCCTTATTTATCATGTATATTTGTATGTATGTATGTAATGTGCATCCATAGTGGATATACTATTATATATACTTTGTGTATACATACATGTATATATACACACTAATGTATATAATGCATGCATACTATATACACACATATTATATGTAGATCTACACTAGATTATATACCATGTATGTATATCTACATGTATACACAGAGCATGTATACTATATGTGCATGTCTACATGCATATAATACAGCATATATACTATACATGTATGTCTACATACATAAACATACAGCACATATACTATATCTGTATATCTACCTGTATACAACACAGCATATACACTATACATGCATGTCTACATGTATACACAGGGCACATATGCTATATGTCTGTGTCTACATGTATACACATACACACAGGTATGAACAGGTCCAACCATGTGCCTCCTACTCAACATATGCCAGTAGACCCCTGTCTCCTCCAGCATCAAATAAACATCTCTTCTGGTTCTGTCCTCTCTGCCTAGTCTTCTTATACTTTAACATGATTCAGGGTGTCTATGTTCTAGCAGTACTGGCCTCACTGTTCTTATAAGACGCTTCATCTCCTGAAATCAGACATTTTCACTGGCTGTCTCTGATGCCTGGAACACTCTCTCTCTTTATTACCACTTCTTGGCAGAAGCAGGGTGCCGTGAATAGAGCTCTGGGCCTGGGGTCAGGAAAAGTTGAGTTCAAATCTGACCTCAGATATTAGCTGTGTGACCCTGAACAAGTCACTTACCCTCTCTCTGCCTCAGTTTCCTCAACTGTAAAAATAATAGCACTTCATAAAGTTATTGTGAGGATCAAATGAGGTTATGTTTGCAAAGTACTTGGTATATAGTAGGTGTTTAATAAATGCTTGTTTCCTTCTCAGCTTCCTTCAGTTCTTATCTAAAAATCTCACCTTCTGCAAGAAACCTCTCTCTAGCTCCCTTAAAGTCAGTTCTTTCCCTCTGAGATTACTTCATCTCTGTATGCTCAATGCTTGGCACACAAAAAACACTTAATAAATGCTTGTCAAATTAACTTAGATTGACAGAATTAGTAAAGGACTCTTGAAGAATGCTGGATTTAAGCTGAATCTGGAAGGAAGCCGGGGGCGCTGGGAGGGGGAGCTAAGGAAAGAAGCATTCCTGGCATGGGGGCCAGCTTGTGAAAAGCAATGGTATGGAGTTTGGAAATGGGGTGTCATGTGTGAGGGCCAGCAAGTTGACTAATGTCATTATATCATGGAATGTGTAAGAAGCAAAGTGTCAGAGGACTAGAAAGGTAAGAAGGGCCAGATTGTGAAGGGTATTGAAAGTCATACAGAGGGCTCCTTCTCTGCGGTGACATTGGGCCGCGAGCGAACCAGCGAACGCAGTCGCTGAGCCCCGCAGCCGCCGCCATGTTCCGCACGATCATCAGCCAGGCCAAGAAGCACCCCAGCCTGATTCCCCTTTTCCTGTTTATCAGCGCGGGGGGCACTGGGGCCACCCTCTACG